>CAEGAF010185878.1:0-64115 GCA_903067075.1 Micropoecilia bifurca | reverse complement strand
CATGTGGGGACAATTTTCCTAACACACACTACCATGTGGGGACCAATGGTAGCCATATGGGGACCTAAGCCTGGTCCACTTGGAGAAACCCTGTTTTAGGGTCAGGGATCAGAGTTAGGACTAAGGTGTGAATTGAGTTTTGGTTAGGGTTAGGGTTAGGTATGTGATGGTTAGGGTTAGGAAAAGGATAAAGGTAAGGTTTAGGTTAGGTTTAGGCTTTAAAAATGAATGGAAGTCAATGGAAAGTCCCCACTTAGATAGCAGCGTGAGACTGTGTGAGTGTGTGTGTGTGTGTGCATGGTTGTGTGTCTCTGTGTTGCCCTGTGACAGACTGGTGACCTGTCCAGGGTGACTCCGCCTCTCGCCCGGAACGTTAGCTGGAGAGGCACCAGCAACCCTCCTGACCCCACTAAGGGACAAGGGTGTAAGAAAATGGTACTAAGCTTTACACTTAACCCGGTAAGTGTAAAGCTTAGTACTTCCAGATTTAATCCAGCAGATGGCGGCAGTGTTGACGGTTTCCACCTACATACCTTGTACATGTTTTAAACCTTTTGCAGATAAATGTTGATTTTTCAGTGAGCTGTTCTTTTTTATTTTTGTTACTGAAACCTATTAGAGGATAGTAATACTTTGTAGATTAATTTTAATATGAGCTGCACCTGCACGTTGCTCTGCCTTGCCACAGGAAGCCACTGGGTTCAAATCCTGGCTCGGGGGTCTTTCTGCATGGAGTTTGCGTGTTCTTCCTGTGCCTGTGTGGGTTATCTCTGGGTACTCTGCCTTCCTCTCGTAGTCTAGAAACAATGAATTTTAGGTTTTTGGAGAACGACCGCCTAGATCTCTTCAGGTTTAAATCTGCAGAATCATATTTTGGGAGAAACGCATTGAAGACCATTGAACGATGAAAGGAAACTCCGTCGGACCTGTGTCTGTTTCCTGCGGGTTCTGCTGGTGTGCAGCTGGCATGGCAGGTACAGGAGACTCTGTACCCCCAGGGACTGGAGATCTATCAGCTCCATTGTGCCCTCTGAGACAGGCAGATGATGTGGGCGGCGAGCCAGCCCTCCTGGCTGGGTAACAGATACCTGTGGGCTACTGGGAAAGTGTCACACCTCAGGATCACACACAGCGAGAGACGCTGCTGGAAGACAGGGAGCAGACAGGAGGAGAGCGGCTGTCCTTTCAGGCTTTGAAAATCACAGGGCAATTGAGATTGAGATCTGGCTTTAAACCTGAGAAGAAATATGACTCACTGATTGATGGTCAGCTCTAGGTTTAAATGTTACAACCTCAAACACAATCTCTGCTGTAGATGTATTTTATCCACCCTTAAAGTCACATATATGCAGTAGAAGCTAACTATAAAATCCCGATCTAATCTGGGGAAAACAATTGTGAACTAATGCTGTGGTGGTAGAATCAAGACTGAGTGTCAAAATGTACAGGAATAGGATTTAGGTGACTTTGAAAGTGGCACCAACTCTTTGGTTGACAGAGAATGATCAAAGAGAGAGGAAATATCGAACAAGTGAAAGAAGTGTGGATGAAACATAGAAGACCTGGTTAGAGATGATGGATGTCGTCTATCTACGTCACCGTACACGTCATGGTTCAGAGACGGTAATATATGGACAAGTTGCTACCCTGATCGGTTGAGCTTTTGTTGACAAGCAGTTGAACAAGTGCACCAAACAAGAGAGCAGCTTAAAGTGAGAGTTGGTGTTCATTGAGGTTGCCCTTTGTCACAGATTTTGTTTGTGGACAGTCTTTCAAGGCACAGAAAAGGTGTTGAGGGATTTGTTTTGGTGGATTTAGGATTGGGTCTCTGCTTTTTGCAGATGATATGGTCTTATTTACTTGATCAGACCGGGAACTCCAGCTTCCGCTAACCCCCGATCAATCAGAAGGTTGTTGCGGGTCAGAGCTTTCTAATTCGAAACCATGGTGTTGACAGGACAAAAGGCTGAAGTGCTTTTCCCTGCAGTCCTGCCCCCAAGTGAAGGAAATGTGAAAAAAGGATGATTTTTACACAGTATTCTATGTTGCAACCTCTCCTTTTTATGTATGCAGCTTGATAAAATAAATTTTCAACAATGGTGAATAAATAAGAGAATTACAGCCATATTTACACAATTTCAGCCAGGAGTCGTTTTAGTCTATTTAAATAATTTTAAAGTACGTTGTAAAAACTTCAGAAAAATACATCAGGACTCAGATGTTGGCGGAGTTTTGACAGCCTTGTCATATTTTGGGATCAACATTTGATAAAGCTTCTGCCTCAGCCTGACATTTCCACGTAGAAGTGCCCTGATGCTCACCATTTTGAAACGATCATGACTTCAGCCTTTAATAAAAGAAGGATCTGTGCAGACAATAGACGCTTAGCGGGGCATCCAGTGCACATTTATAGACAAAAGTCTTGTTAATCTGGGCTCTGGGCACCTGTTGGATGTAATCCTGAAATAATGAGTTTGGCTCATTAGGAAAGACAACCTGCTGTGGATATCGAGTTAAAAGAAAATAATCAACAACCCGTCAAAGTTGAAGCTGCGAAGAAGAGGCCGGAGATTGAGATCTCTGTCATCCTGCCTGGCATTGTGCCTGGACCCCAGTTCCACCTTAACGATGAGTTCCAGTAACGATTTTTTATTTTGAGAGAACAAAACAAACCCCAAGCTGCAGAATCAGAGGTGTTTGCTCTGGTTGTTGAATTCTTAGGGGAAGATGTGAAACAGCAAGATTGGACCCATGTGGCTCCAACACATGACCCTGCGGTGCTTCCACTGGATCCCATCGCAGGGCTTTTTTTCACAGAGCCGAGCCCGGATTAACAGGCCGGCTGTTGGAGCTGGCAATGAGGGCATCCATACACTGTTATGTTTTCTGTTTTGCTGACAACCTCAGCAGGTTCTGGTGATTAAGTCGTAATTTCGAGGGATCTGAAACCAAATGTCTAAGTTGAAGCTGTGTTTACAGAACACAGCTGCTTTAACAGACACTTAGATACAATTGAAGGAAGGTTTTTCAGCATGTGAGTGCGGCTCTGTCTTTGTGCAAGTGTGCGTACATGCGTGGGCCGGCTTTTTGGGCACCTACACAGACAATCTCTTTGTTTTGGAAGTGTTCGCTTAAGTCTTCGGGGGCAGATGGCAGCCAAGAACAACGTGGGAAAAGAGCAGTACTTCATTTCTGCTTTCCATCCGGACCTTTTTTTTTTATTTAAATTTTCTGGACTCTTTCTGTCAGCTGGTCTCCAAAAAAAATCACCTGGGGGATTGCAGGACTTTGTAGAAACCATAGGAAACCTAACTTGCACTTGAGAGAAGTTGTAAATAGTGGCAGCTGACAGATGGGCCAAACTGTCTGTCGTCTCTCTGGGCCTTTTTTCTCCAACTTCCAGACGCTTACTGTGCGGGCACCCGAACGGACCTCTGCTCAGGTGGTCTCTGCAGCTCGGCAGCGGTCTGCAGCCCAGCAACAATTCTCTGTTCTTTTTATTGCCACCCACTCTTTTTCTTGCAGTCTTCTACAACAAAGGAGACAAATCATGAGGATTGTGAAGACAGTCATGCAGATTCTTAAAAATCAGGAATGCCTTTTCTTAAAATAAAAGTGTTAGGTGCAACACAAAGTAAACCTCATTTATTAACCAGGATTCTGCATTCATCTTAACTTTAAAGTGCTTCAAACTTTTAGAAATACAAACTTATGTCTTGTTCTAGTTGTAGAGCATTGACAACCCCGCCCTCAAAAAAAAAATCCCATACCTCGTCTTTTCCCTCACCCAAAAGCAAACAGGCAAAAAAACAACAATCAATTCTTAAAATGTTAAAATTGTAATCTTGTCCTAATGAGGACACAATTATGTTTTGGATATACAATATTTTACAGATCTTTTTTTTTTTTTTTTTTTACATCAATTTGGCATGTTTGGTTCATTTTTGGGCAATTTTGAAAATTTTCACTCAGAAATAAATCATTTTTGTAGAACGAAAAGCTTTTAACTCATGTCAAAGAGTTTAGACCCCACTGGTTTAATCTATGATGTCCCAACTGAGAAAGTTCTGCCTGTAGAAGATATAAAAGTAAAAAAAAAAGTCCTAAGTATTGCATTTCCTTTTTAAAATGCAGCTCCAATTTTATTTTCACAGCACAAAAAAAACTGCGTTATCTGGAAAATCTGACAGACGTGTCTCAGATACTGTATCATTACGAGCAAGGTTATTTTGTGTAATCCGAAGCAATAATTTGAAAGATTTTGATCCAAAGTTATTCACCTAACTGGTCAAAGCAATTGTGTGCATATTGATTTTAGCTGTGAGCCAGGAGTTGTCTGTAATTCCACACTTCTCTAAAGCAGAAAGATTAAACACAAAACCGCAGAGTTCACTGACAAGTTGACTTATCGCTGGCAACATTGCGAGAGAGGGTCCTCTCTGCCGTCTGCGTTTGACTCTTTTGTTGCCAGAAGCCTCCAGACAGCAAAGCGGTGGCTTTTTGACATACCCGACAGAAAAGCGACCGTATCTGTATCTGAAACGGCTCTGAGCTGACAGACAGTCGGGTTCCTGTACCCTCGACGAGCTCGGCATCCCGCTCCAACGGAGGCCCGCGGTGGCAGAGGGCTTTGGTTTCCCCCTGGAGTCTGAGGCATGAGCGGACACACGCAGAAACGCACACATCCAGCCGGCGTGCCAAATTCCACAGGGCTGTGGAGGCGATCAGGGCAGATGAGGAAAGGCAAGCGAGTGGCACTGAGCTGCGCTGAGAGAAACTGACGTATTTAACCCCTAATTTGTTGTCTTCTTCTAAAAGGAATTCTGCAGCTGCTTTGATTCGTTCGAAAAAACTGACCAACAGAAAAGCCAGGCTACTCTGTATCCCATGAGGGTTGTTTTTTTCCTGCCTGGTAACGTATTTGGGAAATTCCTGCCCTCTCTTGGAATACGTTCGACAAGCGGCTCTTTGAGACCCGATGTCACTGATCAAACAGGAAGTGTTTGGAGTCAGCTTAAGCCACACAGCCAGGTTACTCATGTGTGGGGGTGCAGGCCCAATCCAAGTGTGTTTAGCCAGAGGAGAACCAACACATGTACTGTACATTCCACTGTCCCAGGCCCGCCTGTTTGTGTGTTCCTACATGCGAGCCGACGGACTGGAAGTGGCACTGGCGTGCTGGACTTTGGTTTGCATGTCTGTTTTTGTCAAATTGGCAGACGTCTTCAAACGCACAAAATGAAACCAAACTCTTTTACAGAGGAGAGGAAAAAAAATAACATTTAGGGCTTCAGATGATAGAAAATATAAAATGTCAGTGTACATGAGTGAAAGGATAGAAAGTCGATAGAAGCTCAGACAATCCAGTTATCTGAAAACACGTGTGAACCTTAAAGAGGAAACAGAAGTTCTCACCAGGTGCCACTTTTAGTGGGGAATTCAAGAATACATACTGTTTATTGAATATTCACTTTGACTTCCAAATGGTTCAACAGGCTCAGCAGACAGAAAATAACTTTAGAATAAAAAAAACAGATATTTACCCAGAAGTGGCTCGAATACCAATTATACTCGAATAAGAGTAAAAGTAAAAAGCAGCCATCCAAGATTAGAAAAAAGTATTTGGTAAGGAGATTACTGTGATCATAACAATTTAGTATTTTAAAACGATGTCTTTATGCAGTGCTCTTTCTGGCATCACGACTAATAAAAATGTAGGCAGAAGAGACACTTTTGCAAACACATTTTATTCACTATGAAATTAAAACTTACAGTAATATCTATCCATGTTGCAGCATAAAATATCTCCAGTGATGATATGTACTGTTTATTGAATATTCTCTTGACCTCCCACAGGGCTCAGCAATGACGTTATAACAGCAAGGCTTGTGAAGAAAACAAGAGGTCGTTTCCGTTTCCATTCAAGAAAGTTACTCACAATGGATGTAGTAGTACGTAAGAGTAGTGATCGTGAATTTGTTCATGTTCTACTTCTTCTCACAGTATCAGAAATATTGATGTTCTGCTTCTAAAAAAAGGACTGGGACATGTAAAGGAAAGAGAGCCAAAGACCCTTCAGCCCATCAAAGTGGTCAAACAAAAGATCTCAGTTTAAACGCTGTCATTACCCGACGCTTCAACCTCTTATTTGTCGCACCAGAACACAACAATCCTGTAAGATGTCTTGAGTAAAGACACGACAGATGCTATTTAGGCTTGTAAAGTCTAAAAATACATCTTATGGGTGGGGGTGGGGACTGATTTTGCAAGTCTGCAGGTGGGATCTTTGAACAAGCAATCCTACAGAGTACATCCATCAGTAAGAGTAACATTTGTAACATGAGGACGTAGCTTAGCCATGCACTGCCAGTCGCACTGAATGTAAACTATTCATGTCTTGTGGGGATTACACACTGCATGCTCTGACTCTGAGGGGTGTCGCTGCTGTTCTCAGGGTGCTGCGGGGCGGTCAAAGTTCACCGGGGGACTTCCAGCGGCCGTTCCTCCTCACACGATGACAAATGTGAGCAGGGAAGCTTTAAAGGCTGGCTGTTATGTAAAATCAACTTTTTTGACGTGCATATCATGTTTTAATGTTATTTCTTTATCAAAAACATACCTGTGTTGCTTTTTAAATTTTTTTTTTAAACATACATTTTGAGTGTCTGCCACCTCATCGTCACCACTCGGCTCCCCCGGACTAGCGGCAGCAGCAATTAGCAAACACCAAACGTCTTCTCACACAAACTACTTCTTAGTCCAATGCTCCTAAGAATCTTGTAAATGGCATAGCGGAGAAACATACTTGTGGTGATGTGCTGAAGACAGAGTTTCAGAAAGAGATGGAGCTTCTTAAAGTCACAGAGGCCAATTTCAAATTTCTCTTAGGTCGTGTGTGATATATGCAACATTTTAACAATGACTGACGATCAGATAGTTACTTGACTGTGGTATAAAGTTTGTCTGGAAAATAAATAATACTACCCCCATTTAGAAATCCAGACATGTGTCTGGATATTTGACCTTCACTCTTCTGATCAGAAACATGCTGGCTTGGATTGATTGTTAAAGGTATGATTTTGAGTCGTTTTGATGTTTATTATGTATTCTTTAGTTTCCTTTTTATTAGATCAATCTTGTTTCTGTTTTACATCATTTCAGTTACTCCTTTATGATTCTAGTTTATTATGTTTTTTTTTCTTGTCTAGTTATTTTTTGTTACTCTAGTTTAATTATGTTTCTCAGGTCTAGTGATTCTTCAGTGTTGGATTTATTCCTTCGCCCCTTTGCCACTCTTTCTCTCGCTCTCTCACCTGCAGCCCGTTAGCTCATCAGTCCAGGTCTTTTGTTCCATTATTCACCCTCACAGTATTTAAACACTTTTCTTGCTCACACTTCTTACTGGTGCTTCCTATTCTTCCTCGTGTCCCTTGATGACTTATTCCTTGGATTTATGGTTTTTGCTCTGCTCTGGCTCCCTGTACTCCATCTGTTTTTTTTTTACTTATTTTCATTTTTTCATTAAAACTTTCTGCATGATCCATTCTCCCAGTTTCTGCCTGCATTTTGGTCCATCCTCAGCCTCACACATCGTGACAGTTTTAGCTGCTTTTGAACATTTTCAGGGCTTTTTCGGAAGAATAACATTGGCTTTGTGGGATGTACATTTATTGGAGCCCCAAACTGTCAGCTCTTTCTGTAATATTCTATCAGTTTGTGCAATGAAAGAAATAAACAGCGCTCAACATGATGCTGCCATAACATTCTTGACCATTCTATAGTTTGAAAGTCTCTGTGTTTTTGTCACTGTAACCAGACAGATTGACCCTTGGGATACTTTGCCTGTCCATGAGAAGAGCTAAAAATTCAAGTCAAGCAAAAAGTAACTTTTGGGATAAGCACTTCTTTCATGTGTGCAATTAATTTTAGTCTTTATTTATAATTTTGAAGTTGTGTGTTGCACAATCATCCACACTAAACAAATAACAGCACAAATAAATCTTTAAAACCCCAAATTAATCTCCTGCCTACACACAAGCTTTCTTATAAAAGCAGCAGAATCAAAGCCCCATGTCAGGTAGCTCATACCATGCATACCTTTTGTTTTTTTATCTCGTAGTAGGCAGTAAGGCAAAGAACATTTTTAGACATTGTTATTACAGTGGCCCTGGATAATTTCAGTGCTGACAAGGCCAATCTTGATGCATTACCACTGTGGGCGAAGCTTCAAAGAACATCACGTCATTTAGCCGAAAAGAGGATCAGCGGAACGTAGAGATGCCGCCTTCAGCCGTTACTTATGAAATGATATGAAAAAAAAAATCCCTGAAAGAGGAAGCAGACCATCTTGAGGTCATTTTACACTAATTTAAAAATGAATCAGGGCAAAGTAAGTTCATTTTTACTGTACTAAAATCAATTTGGGCCTCTATTCAAACCTAATTTGATACTACATCCAAACCATGTGTAGAGAAATTAAAAACTTTTCCATCTTTTCCATCCAACCTTTGCAAGGGTCGAGAGCGGGAATGCTTCATTCCTTTCAGTTGATCTCAGTTCACAAGCAGCTCGATTCAGATAATACTCTTCCTGACCTTAAATGGCCGGCGGTGCCAACGACAGAACTACAAAGATCAAAGCAACTCATGCTTCAGACCTAATCTAGTTTGGGTCCAGCTGAAAAATTTGACACTTTTTGTTTGTGTTTTGCAGCAGGTGCAGGAAAATGACCTTTTGTCGTTTCATTGTTATGAGACGGAAGTGATGTGTTTAATTCCTGCTAATTCTCTGAGAACTGCTAAAAAAGATGAAAAGAAAATTGAAATAATTTATGAGGGTTTTAAAAGTTTTGTTCGTAGTTGCACTTAACAACATGGATGGACTTAAACACAAGACAGTTATGGAAGAAAATCTGGTAGATGCTGCAAAAAGAGAGTTAAGACCGGAATGGAGATGCCTGTGTTAGAATAGCCTAGTCAAATCCCAAACTTATATCCAACAGAGAATTTGTGATGACGTTCGCAGACCGAGAAGATCTGGTTAACTTTCAGTATCTATACACACAGATCGCAGAGATGGACCTCAAAGACTTTGATGTGCAGTTTGACAGAAAGATCTTTCTACAAAGTATTCTGAATCCAAATGAACAGCTCTCTTTTTTTTACTTTTATTTGTAAGAAAAAATGAATGAAAACCACACACCATTTTCCTTCCTCGTTCCTCGTTGCAACAATGCACTTTGTGTTTGTCCCGTCATAAAATCCGTTGAAGTTCGTGGATGAAATGTGTCAAAAAGAGAAAAAGTTCAAAGGATTTTTTTCCTTCTCAACACTGTGTATATCTTCCATGCATATGTTTGGAGGCCTTCTGAACGCCTTCGCTGCTTCCTGTGAGCTGTTGTGACTGGTCTGGCCTTTCTGAGCTCCAACATAAACAAACAGTCCTGGGCACAGACAAGACAAGTGGGTAGAAAAGAGTCCATTGTGATGCCAGCTTCGAGGACATCCATTAAGATGCCTGGCAGCCTAAACACATTAGCATCCCCTTCAAGTTCGGGCAGCACGTCAGGCGCGTAACGGAGCATGTTTCTTTAAGAATGTAAGGTGGGTGAGCCCCTCTTCCTGACGCACGCCTGGCATGCAAACATAAATTTAGCAGCAACGTGTTTGCTGTTGAAGGGAACCAAATATCTGGAAGCGTCCGCGGAGTGTCATGTCGTCTCCGTCGTGTCTCGGCTGACTTTCGCCTTCTTCCTCCTCCTCCTCCTCCTCCGCTTGGGAACCGGAGCCGGAGAGCGGAGAGCGGAGAGCGGACCGCGTTTTGGTTCTGAACAGGAGAGCCGGGACAGCTTGAAATTACTTTTGAGTCTGTTTGCGTCGGAGATGATGAGTCGGAGCGGCTCGTGGACTGCTGGACTGCTTCTCCTGGCTGTGTGCGCCAAGGTAAAACCCCGCAGCGCTTTTTCTCCCGCTCCAAGTTTGCGTCTGCGACACAGGAGAAAGAGGCGCGTCGTTTCAGTTTGACAGGATTTATTGGAATCATGGAAGAAGTAATAAAGCGAGGGGCACCTGCTGCTTTAGCTCTATCCCCAAAACAGAATCAGGTGCTTTTTGTCACAGTTAAAAAAAAAAAAGAAAGAAGAAAAACATTATCTCATACTTAAGGATTATACAGTAGTTGGTGATGAACTTTCCCCTCTTTTTGAGTCAATGTCAGTGCTTCACATTTCCATCCTAAAATATCATGTTTTCCTCAACATCCTCAGCTGAAGCTGAAAGTCTGAGACTGCTGGTGTGAAAAAAACCAGGGCATTCTGGAAAGATAAGTCAGATGTGGGCTGCATTTTCAAAACATGCACAAAAATAAAATGTGGGAAAATCACCAGAATCGAACATATAAAAGTTTAAATTCATATAGATAAAACAGATGGATATGAAAAACGGTACAATATCAATGACATTAAATAAAAACCGCTCTCCTCAAGCCAGTTTAAACTTATAGGCTTTGATCTCCTCAATGGTTTATAAACCCTTGAAGAAATAAAATGAGGGCAGCTCTTTCAAGCCGAGTTCATCCTGAAGCAGATTCCAAGCCGATGATCTGTGAAAAAGCTTTCTTTTTTCAACCAAAGTCAGTGCGGACTCTAGGAATAGTCAAGAAAAAAATAAAAAGCAATAAAGAATTTCCATAAATTAAGATCTTTGTGTGTGAAAGCTGTTGAAGTCGACTGATTGGACCCAATGCTGATATTTAGAAATCGACTCAATGGACAGACATGGATCTAATTTGTTTTAATTGTGTTTTAAAAAACACAATTATTGATAATGATTCTGTTTTACTTTGTACAGACCTTTTTTGGCAATAGGACAACACTTAGCCTTCTGTTTCACAAGATCGGAGCATAAGTTCCTCTCTTCCTCTTATGATCGCTCTAGTGGGGGGTCGTCTCTTCTCTCTCGTCTCTCTTTCTCAAACTCAGTCCAACCAAAGCACTTTGTTCGTCATCCAGCTTTGTTTGTCACATTTCCACTTGTTCTTAACCGTACGCACAAGTTTGACAAGAAGCTACTTGTCCTGCTGACATTCTATGACGTAAAAGGATCAACAAATTGTTCTCTACTTGAATGACATCTTCTATGCTCTTAACTGTTTTGAAGACTGGCTGAGAGAAATGCGGTTCTGTGTCATGTCATGCTTGAGTCCTGACAGTAAACACTAAAAGTGTCAAGCTCAATCCGAGTTCTGTCAATAATTTACGTATTTAACATTCTACCAGACTTATTATCTATTGATATTCATCACGTCATATTGAGACAGTGAATTAATTTTTTCTGATGAGGATTTTTTTTTTACTTAACTGATGAATATACCTTCTAAAATATCCTCATGTATTAATTTCAGAGCTCACAGTCTGAGGTAAGGTTGCTCTCCTACTGATGTCTGCACACAACAACTGTGGTCCTCCTGAATATTTTCCGTCTCACAGCAGAACCTAGAAAATGACTCGGTAGCTTTTATTCTCAAGTGGTCAGCAGATGACTGTTGCTCCCATCTGTGCGAGGCGTGAGCGCGCAGCATGAGTCAGCACGCAGCAGCGCGCCGCCTCGGGACGGGGCGGGACCTGGAGGTCAAGAGGTCAAGCAAGTGAACATCTCTGCTCTTCAGTGGCCTTCTCCTTTCATCCATCTGCAGTTGCTGCATGACAGAATGAGAGTGCACATCCAAGTGCGGCTCCTGAAAGTTGTGTTTGTCGGTATGAGGGCCAAATTGCCCGAGTCTTCATCCCTATATGGAACAGACTTTCTTTTGTTGTTGCCATAATAAGCTGTTCTCTTCTCTTGCTTATGTAAACAGGGTGAAACCTTTATTTAAAATGTAGCTGCAGCAGAAAAATTGAGTCCATGATTTTTTTTTCTATTAGCTCTACCCTCGATTTAATTCAGATTCATTACCAGCCACTGGACTGATTGTTTGCTGTCCCCTACAACAATTCAAGAATAAATTAGGACACATCTACAACATTTAAATCAAAATATACTTACCAAAATGTTAGATTCAAAACAAAGTGATCATCTTTCATTTCCAAACTTTTTGGTTTCCTTTTCTTTTCTTGGTCTGCTCATTGACTTGGACTCTAAAGTAGACCTTAGTTCATCCAAATCTGCATTAAAATCTGGTCAAAAACAGCGTGTTTGCAAATGAAGGCTGATCTTGGTCCAGTTTTTGTTGCTGGGAACAGCCTAAATATTTTTTCACCTTTCTTCAATTGAGCCCAAAATAATAAGCAAACTGGATGCCTTTCGTTTAACAGGAAAAATGTGTCAAAACATTAGAGGTTTTGGATCTACAATCCCGTTCCTACAAACCCCCCGCCATTTTTCATAATTTTTGTTTTTATACATGATGTTTTTTTGGCTCATCCGTACTTTTGAGCTGACAAATTTGACCTTCATGACGGCCCTGTTGTACTTTTTTTCTTGATTCAACTTGAAAGCTATCAATTTACATTAATTGGTTTCAAAATTTTAACGTTGAACCTCAATAATGTTAAAATGCATACATTTGAAGATGGAGCTCAATGATGCTTCAGTGACAAATGATTATAATGTGTCGTGATCTTCTCTTTGGTTGTGTCTTAGTTTATTCCTTTGTGTTTAGTTTCTCTTCTTAGTTTTTTCTCTATTATTATGCTTGTTTATTCTCCTTTGTGTTTTCTGTGGCAATTAGCCTCCTTGGCTCAGTTTCCTTTCACAGCTGTTCCACATTCCTCAGATTAACTCACCTGGATCCAGTGTCATTATCCTCGCTCCCCTCAGTGTAGAAGCTCCCTGGTTGTCACTGGATCTTCACTGAATCTTCCCAATACCTACTCCTAATTCACAAAACATGACAGGGCTTTTAGCATGCATCTTCTAAATGCAAGTGATATTTAATAATCTGAAATGGTCCCATCAGGATTCCGACTCGAATCCGATGGCTAATTTGTGGAGGAGGCTAAAGATTAGGGTGATGGCAATTATATCTTCCAAATGCAGAGGCTTGAAAATTATCTCCAAAGATAGTGATGGCTGACCAGATTAAAGATTAAAAACAAGGATGTAAATAATTGCAACATGCTGTTTCTTCTATGGTAATGAAAGTAAATCAGTTTCTCCCCCCTTAAACAGCTCCATTGTTTTACTATCTTGTGAGAAATGCCTGAAAGAAACTATTTGATTAAATGTAAAATCTAATTCTGATCATTTGGGGGCTTGGCTTCGCATCTGGCCTGGTTGCAATGTGACAAAAATGTGAAGAGTTAAGCAGTCGGGCTGCTTTCACACGACGACGTAGGTTAACGTTCATTTTTCAGATGAAACGTGCTTCGAATTATACGGCTTTGCAGAATAACTGGTGAATTACATCGTGAATGTCTTTCCACATGTGATGGACATAATTCTGCCCTGATTGCAGCATATGGCTGCCACACTCACTTCACCACATGCTTCTTCACTAATAACTCCGGTGGAATTTGAAAGGAAATTAGCCACAAAGGCAACAGATTCTGATGTTTATTCAAGGATACGACCCCTCTCTGCGTCCTAATGCGGCTGAGCACGGCGAATTTCTGCAGGATCGGGAAGCTTTGAGATCTAATGGCAGGATTAAGTGGGGTCACGACGCTGAAATGGTCCCGAGAGAGAGAGGGAGTCCGTCAGCGCTAGCATCTCTTGTTCTCCGCGGCTCGATCGGCCCATCATAAAGACCGCAAACTATCCAATTAGTTTTTATGAGTGGCTTTGTTGTGAAGGCAAGTGGAGTGGGAAGTGAATTAATTTTGAGAGGGATCGGTCCCTCTTGAGGAGTAAAGGAAAAAGGCTCTGTGGAACATCTGGCCTGTGATGGATGAAGCAAGTTTTTGGAGTGTGTTAACAAGCCCGAGTGTTTTCAGTTACACAGCGAGAGCCTTCAAACTCATCTCATTGTTCCCATCTGGGCTTAATCTGCAGAGTGAGACTGAGGATTTGTCGAATATGGACGTCCGCGTGCATCTGTGCGCTCGCAGTCCTATTTCCCGACCGAGCACAAAATTAGCCGCAGTTTAAGCTGCAAAAGTAACCCAAGAATGACTATTTTTTAAATTATTTTCATGGAAGACTCTCGTGGTATTTGGCGTGGTGGCATTTCTTCCTCTGCGTGCCACGCAGGTGTGCCAGCACGCTGCTCTTTCCATCTGCAAATGCAGAAAGCAGACGTGCATCTCTGTAAAGCAAAAGCCAAGTAGCTTCACTCGGCTCTCAGCGGGCCGATGAAGGAAAAGTCCTGCAGAACAGAACAACCGACTCCACTGTCTTCGGAAACTCCATCCAAAATTGCATTGTGTAACATTTTTTATTTCTCTTAATCCCTGTTCCACCTGAAGTCATATGAAACCCAGTGTTTTTTGTCTTTTGGCTCCTGAAGCTGATTTCCCCTCCGCCTTCCACTTGCATTAAAATCATCTGCCATTTGGTGGAACTTTTTTCATTTTTGCTTCTTGTGGAAATCAAAGAATTTCTGCAATTCACATTTCTTGATGCTGAAGAAGTCAAGAAGTCAGCTGACAGCTAGCATAACCGCTAAAGACCAGTTGATAGTATATTCATAGTAGTACTCCCTCAAATACTATTTAATTTTGTAATTGCCCCCAAAGATCACAATTTCACTTCCTTCTTTATGAAATGTAAACCAAAATGGAGTGGCGTCAGATTTTAGTGGTTGCAGAATTTCTCTTGTGTTTGGTAAAAGGGCACAAGTCATTTCTCCCACTAGTTTCAGATTTGATTGTTTGCTTTGATTGTATTTACCCTGAATGCCCTGTGCTATAAGTTCGCTTCCTATTGGTCCGCTTAGCATTCACATATGCATTTGAACTGTCAGAGTTCACTATAACAACAACAAAAAAATCAAACCTGAGTTTTTTTTGTTGTATCAGAGTTCGAAGGTTGTTGCTTCACCAGGTTGACGTCTTCTGTTCTTGATCCGGTATTAGTCGGCCAGAACAACCTATATACACATCAAGTACATTTTTCTGACAGACACATTGCATTGGTCATTATAAAATGCTTTCATAAGTTCTTCTAAATGGGAATAGTGATTGCACTGATGAGACATTGAAGAGACATTTGGAAAATATGGACACGCTGCTTTAGCCCTGAGAGCTGGTGAACAAAGTGTTCCTTGTGAGATTTTATGCGATGTGGAAACAACTTTTGGATATTGCTGCCTCCGTTCTGAAATCCTGCAGAAGTAATATTGTTGTTTATCTTTCCATCACTTGGTGCTGAACTCTAATAACACGCTGCAACTGAGTGCTCAGAGTGGCTCGTGCCAGTAAATGGCACAGCTTACTGGAATCGGGTTACAGTGTCTCTGCCAGACAGTAAACAGGTCGCCCTGGTACCCAAACTTCAGCGTGAAAATGCAACTAGAGTTTTTTTTGTGTGGTTTAAATAGATCAGCAAGAAAATCTGCTTGACTTTAGCAGGGCACACGCTTGAATTAGTTTAACTGTCATTTATAAAGAGCTGCCAGCAGATGGCAACGTCACAGCAAAGGCGCCTTTTGTTTCCGGCTCTGCTGGTCATCACAAGGTCGTCTCCGTTGTCGTTTTGCAGGTGGTCACTCCGTGTCTATACTCGACTCCCTCTGAATCCCGTCGCCAAAGTATTTGTTCCTTCATCGCAAGGTTTATTTGTCGTTTGCCCGGGTTGAAAGCTGAGCCTCTCGCGTCCTCTTCCTCTGATGAAACGTCCCGGGCTTCATCTGCGTCCAGCCGCTGTCCCTTCCATCACTGCGACTGAGAGTGGTTGTTTTTATCCCCGTCGTGTGCTACGGGGTTTCAGTTTAAACTTCATCTGCAGGGGCCTGATGAAGCCCTGCGTGCTTCATGTGGACTGCACATTTCTCATGCTTATCTGGAGAGAGCCCTGCAGCCGAGCAGCTCTGGCTCGACGTGATCACATTCATCTGTTTGCTCCCTTCTGTCCCGGCCTTGACCTCGGAGACGATCCTGTGGTGGTATTAGGAGCAGGGGGAAGGGCGGGGCTGGAGAGAGGCGCTAACAAGAGGGGAGATGCAACGCTGGATTCTCCCGAGGCTCCTAATTAGAGGGGAGTTGCAGGTGGGAGGGTTTTTGGCGTCTGACGTGGAGAGATGAAGGTCAAACTGACACTACAAAGGTAGAGCCAGAGAAACATGGTGATAGAGGCAATGTGGTGTCTATGTTGGAGTCAGTCTTACCAAGTAGAACTGTGCAAAGGTCTAAAATTCACTTTACCTTTGGTGCTTCCATAATTTCCTTTTAAAAGTTTCTTCCCAGCGTGCCTTTTCCACTATAATCCAGACAGTTTTACATGGGATTCTTTAGGCTCTTTGTTACCGATTGCCAGTCACAAGGATGCAGTTTGTTCTGGTTTCTTAAAATAGCACAGATAAACTGTCTTGAGATGAAAATCGGGTATTAGTACCAAGATTATTCCCAAATGAGCTGCTAGTTGAAACTTTGATTAAAGTAATTGATCATCTGCCCAAACAGATTACCTATACAATATATTTAATGTTGTTTATCTTCAGAATCTCCCAAATATTTTAAAAGAGAAATGGATGACAAGTTATAGTTTAGTTTAGGTTGGTTTAAGGTGTTTTTGACTTTGCAAACTAATCATCAGGAAATTAATACTTTGTTTTGTAGTTTGATGTTTGCCCTGCTCACAGCCACTGATGTGGGTGGTTTAGCGACTAAGTGGCGGGAGGCGTTTTCTCAAACTGAGACAATATCATTAATGTTGTGTTTGTGCTGTAGCTTTTAAAACGGTTCACCTGCTTCATTTATCCAACCTACTCTTTTTAAGGTCAGTATGTTACGATTGAGTTCAACAACGGTGCATAAGATAAGTAAAAAGGTTGCCAAAGACCAGAGAGGAGCTTGAAAATCCTAAAAACTATTGTTTAACACATCTTTAAACAATGGACAATGAAGTCAGGTTCTTTGTAAGTAAAATAAACTGCACTAAATGATACAAGGAAGCAAGAAAGTTGCTTGTTTTTGCAAATTAGGTCGTTCAATTTAAGCCATTTCAATTTATTTTTGTAGCAGCAGTCACAACAAACATCCATTTAGACAGGAAGTAGTTTGATCCAAATTAAATTCAAATCAATCCGACCCCGTTGTTGGCTTTAGATCCAATATATTCTAAGGCTGAAACAATCAAATTAATCAGTTTTTGGAAAAAACTGCCAACTAAATTTGTAAATGATTAATGGTTAACTGGAGTAGACAGACTCAACTAAAGCTTTTGAGTTGAAAACCTTTTTTTTGTATTTATGAGATAAACAAATATGTAAATGAAGGATAATAGAAAGGAAATTATTTCACGTAATGCCTCGACGGAAAGAAACAAGAAGATTCGCAATTGGAAAGAAGTCTGTAACGGATCAAAAACGTAATAAAAATCTGTCACAGATTTAGAAGTGTAAATTAGGAGTTGAGTTCCACTTTCGCAGGTACAAAGAAGCATATTATTAATGGAGTGATAACAATTTGTGTTTATGTTACAGCAATAAAAGAAATGAACGCTAAAGACAAACAAATGTCTGGATGCCTAAAAAAAATGGACACTGTTAATGGAGTGAGAGGGGAAGTTCGCAGTCCAAGCAGGGACCACTGACATAAAATAAGAGAAGAGGAACTAAAATATTCAAGCACTTCTTCCTGGACGAAGCAGAAACACAGTAATTCCAGATCCACTCACTGGTCGACAGGCATGACAAACAAATAAAAAGACAGTTATCTCATTCGCTGACCTCATCCCGTTGGGAGAAAGGCGGTCGCGCACGAGTGTGAGAACCGTTGGCTGTGAAAGAAATAAGTAACGGATGGACCCCTGAATCCAGTGGAAACATGGCGGAGGGAAGGCCGTCCGCCAGCGGATCGGCTCGCTTGGTGTTTGCAGAGCTAATGATGCTTCCTGGGGTTCCTACATCTGTTTCCCTCCACGGCCACATGTGCTTTGAGTAAATGCTGGGCGGCTGCGAGGAAACAACAGAGCCCTGGTTACAAACGAGGTGCAGTTGGGATTACATCGCATACGTCCACAGAAGCAGAGCGATGAGCGTGTAACCATGCAAAGTAGGTGTGCCGCTCTCGTCCTCGGAAACGCTCCTGCTTTCGGGGTCCATGTTAGTCGTTAACGTGCCAAAAGTTGGATTCAGGTCAAGAAAGTGGGTGTTGCAGAAGAGCTATGCGTTTGTTTGTTTGTAGTGTTGAGGTCAACATGCGTCATTGCCAGGTTTTTTCAGCATTTACAGATTTTAATTTATGGGAAATTTGAATGAAAGGGGATTAAGTGAAATGCCATTTTTCTGTGTGATAAAAATGTTAGGAGACTATAAATCCGTTTTTTGCACTTGGATCAAATTGACCTTGACTTGGATTGCCAAAAGTCAACAAAAAAGCTTATGACTTTCTATTAAATTCGTATTAACCAAGAAGATTAATAACTGTCTCATCTTAAATATGCGTAATCTGCTAATTAGTGCAGCTCAATGTGTGTTATTTTTGTCTCTTTGTGAATATTAACCAAACAAGTTGCAATTATTAGATTAGAGGGCTTTAGGGGAAGCTTTATCATACTTTGCTGTGCTTGGCAAGAGTCAAATCTGCTGTTATTGCGCTGTCTCTGTTATCACAGCTAAGTAACTTGTGGAGATGAGGTATAAAACATCTGATCTAGCTTTTCTTTTCCTGTGAGGGGAAAAGTAGTGTTGTAAAAGATGTAAAAATGAATTCATCTTTTTCGCTGAAAAAAAATCCACCAATAATTTAAGTAAATTCATTCAGTGGGGAAGTTGTTTCCGTATCATTTCCATTCTTTTCTAATTATTTTATTCATACTTAAATGTAGTCTGAGAACTATGAACTATTACTTCTTGTGTCCTTGGGTTACAAATATGATGTGACTTATTGGCCCATTCCTCTTAGACAATCGTTAAAATGTGAAATACAAGAGAAGACACCATTCACTTCAGTTTATTTATATAGCACCAATTCACAACAAATGTTGTCTCAAAGCATTTTACAAAAAAAAATCTCCACTTAATCACATGTTTTCCAATTTATCCTAATTATCAAACAGTAGAGTAAGCTTAGTTGATTATTCAATGTAGTTTAAGATGTTTTGATCTAAACCACTTTCCCTGAAACTCGAGTGACTCAGTTCTCAGCCAGTTTTCCATTATTATTTTCAACACTATCCTTTGGTAAGCTAGCTGTGGCGTTGCACTTTGAGCTGATGTCACGGCACATAAACGGTCCTTTACATGCAGTACCCTGCGGACCACTAGGGGCGCCCGCGCACCACCAGTGATCTGGGAACCATAGTTTGAGAAGGACTGAAACCCAGGAGATTGCATCAAGTCATTCACTCTTCCTGAATGTAGCCGCAGTAGAAAATTGCTTACGTTGAAATTACAGCAATCCCTCATACCAAGTATGCATGTAGCGACAGTGGAGAGGAAAAACTTTGATGACTTGGTCAGAAACTTGACGGTCCAAGGTTGGTTTCTTTTTTAAAGGTTTTATTGGCTCTAGTGGCCTTTATTTGATAGTTAATTGACAGGAAGGTGGGTATTGAGAGGGGGAGGACATACAGCAGGGGGTCGCCAGGCCGGGAATCGAGCCGGCGATGGCCGCGTTGAGGACTAGGGCCTCCATATGTGGGTTGTGCTTAACCCCTGCACCACCGCAGCACACTCCAAGGTTGGCTTCTTAAAGCAGGTGAATGATTGTTTTAACTCATTAATCAAGCTGGAACAAATGAAAGGATGGAGAATATTTTTCTAGTTCCTCACCTGTACAACAATACGACTTACCCTGACAGTCTCATTAAGTTTTGAGTCGTTGTATCGACTCAAAGCTCTGAACTAAGAGTGAACTTGACCACAAACTCGAAGCGACCCTGATTCAGATTTCGACGTCTTCACACCGCTCACACCGTCCCGCTGTCGTTGTGTGCTTTAGGGCGATTGATGTTTGAACGCTAGGAGACATTTCTGCTATGACAAAAATGCACCCCCAGGTCACAGTTGTTTTCAGTGCCTCCACTCGCCTTAGTGTTGCATTCAAAGTGTCACTGGGGAATTCCACCCCGGCATACCTCTGGAGCGATTACATCATCCCGAGTGAGGGTAACGGGGGCTCATGGACGCACACAACCCCGCATGCACCTGGCCTGTTGGAAGCTCGTCAATGTCAAAATCCCTTTGCTCTCCCTGGCTTCTTCCTGACGGAGAAGCAGATAGAAAAATTATTCAGCTGATATAAGCATGAGCTACATCGTTACTGGAGCTGTTGGGACCGAGTTGACCAGCTGGCATGTGAATATGAGCGACATCAGAATCTGCATGCTGTAAAATAATCAATAAAAATCAGACAATTTCTGATGAAGACCGAGAAGAAGAAAAAGAAACGTTACTTGGAGAAGGAATGTCTTTCATTGTTGCTGGCAGCTGTTGTTCCAGTCTCCAACCTCCTTGGAAATTTAAGGACATTATGCACTAAAGGATTTGTTGAAATTTATGTATCAGTAATTGGTCTCATAAAAGAAAGAAAATAGATTGGTCTGCAAAACTGTACAGAGTCCCTTTCTTTCTATTTCTTTAAAGAAATATAGTTTTAGAATCTGAAATTTGTAACCAAGATACACAAAAAAAATGTAAGGATGGAATATTTTTATTTGACAAACAAAACCACTTTATCTGTTGAGACCAAAAATTTGACTCTAAATTCTTAATCTTGTGTTAATCAGTCATTACAGAAACAAGTTGAATGGTGATAGGAACAACTAAAAGACATCAACTTTCTAAAACTGCGCTAACTCTGACAGCCTCGGTTGAAGGGCTCTGGGCCTGCTTTAACGCAAACAATTTAAAGCACAATAAAAAAACACAATGAAACAATATCTAAATTGTTTTATCCCTGGCCTAAGACTTTTTTGTACCAGGCAAGAGTACAATCAATACAATTTAAGGTCTGATACTAAGCTAGCATTAGCACTGCGACATAGTTAGCTAGCTTGTACGTGAACAACAATTTCAGATTCTGTTTTGGTGTCTCCTTTTCTTATTGTGTTACAACTGTCACATTTGCTAATAAAGAAGTGTAATCTTAATAACTGCACAGCCACAACATGAAAGAGTTAATATTTACTGGTTCAAATTAAAAGTATAAGAGAAAAAAATTCAGAGAAATCAATTATTCTCTCTTTTAACGCCAAGAAATTACATTCCTATCAAGCTGAAAGTTCAGCGACAGGCATGATTAAACCTTTCAGAAATTACTGATCCAACACCTGAGATGTACTTGATTGAGCTTTGTGTTAAATCTGTGGCAAAATGGAATGTGGGAGTTGAGCTGCCTAATTATGACTGACACAGAGAGAAAACGGTGATGTTTTAAAGCTGACGGACTTAAGTAGGGTTTTTATGCGTTGTGTGTTTCCTACTGTCAACGCCCAATTACTGATGAAAGGTGCGCTTGCGTGTGAGTGAGTATAAAATGACCTGAGCTGTCACTAATTGGCTGGAGGTTACAGCAGGAATGTGGATGACTGTGAATCTCTCCTGCACACGTTGCTCCATCAACACAGGAGAAAGCGGTTATTACGGGCAAATCATTACACGAACAGGAGGAACTTCAGTCTGCGGCAAATATGTGCAGCAGTTAAGGCTGTTGTGAAGTTGAAAGTCATTGTGAAGGAATGATGAGAGGGAAAAAAACAACACGCCAAAGCAAGTTAATTATTTCCACTTTACACAAGTTGGAGCAATTTCCTGAAGAGGTGTTGTTATGTCAGTAAAACGTTACGCTCATCAATTAGGATTACACCCCCAGTCATGTCTTATTCAGCCTGTCTCTTTTATGTACAGTTGATTTTGTTCTCTTTACAAAGAGATGGTCAACAACAAAAAAAGTAGGTAGGATTGGAATGCACACAATTATCAACACAAGGTGGTTCTGATAAAGAGTGGGTGAATAGTAGAAGTATAAATATAGAGAAGGGTGAATACTGGGACGAGGATTCTGTGACTATTAAATTCTGAAGGAGTTATAATACAGGGTGGGCCATAAGTTTCAATACATAGAAAAAATGTTATACTGGACAAACGTTTTTATTTTTGTGTTACTGTGTAATCGTTGCATGTCTTGGGCAACTTTGTGGTTGAGCTGCAACATTTCCAGCTTTCTGAGACTTGCAAATAAGTTTTATCGCAGTGTCGTGTGTGTGTGAGACGCTGGTTCCATGTTTTCAGTTTAAGTTTAGTGCAACCATGCGACCGCTTCCCCAATCCAGCCGTTGGTAGGATTTCAATTCTTTGCTCTTTTATCAAACGCATCTTCTTTGGTATCTGAAATGTAAAAGGAATATACATTTTACATTCTCCTGTGTATGGAAACTTAAGGCCCGCCTGTATCAGTGCCAGAGTTGCAGACAGAAGAATGTTTCAAAGTTTAAGACATTTTATTCGTCATGACTTGTATCAATATCACGATAAATGCCACAGAATATATAGAATTGTCCTCCAAATCGTATTTAGTGAAATGCATAGTGAAGAAGTGATATAAAGACAGATAAGCAGCTGTTTAATTTACAAAGACAAAAGAGCGTGTTGCCTTTAATTCAGAAATTCAACACTTATTACTGTTCTTTTAGCATAAATGCCTATTAATATTTCTAAATGAGAAAATATTACAAATATTTAAAAATGCAAAAAATATTATAAAGCAGATTAATGTTTTTTTGTGGACTGTTGTGGATTTAATGAGAATTTTTTTTATTTCAGTTGTTACAGACTTGACTTTGACTCAGAAATTATGAGATGTAAACATGTCTGTGAGATACTGGAAAACCGATTTTCTGCTATGCATAGAAGACAGCGAAACTAAAAAAAAATCACTTTTATTTGCTCTTCGTTCCACATCGTTTTGAGTTTATTAAAGCTCTGAGCTTTGGGAAGTGCTTTGATGCAAATTGGAGAAAACCTTTTCCATTTTCTGTTTGATTTCAAACTATTACTTGCTTGTGGCCCATTTCTTCTTATGGTCAATAGTTGTTACATTTGATCATTCTCGCAAAGTTTGCACATAAATGAAGTTAACAAAAAGAAAATCAGAAGTGGCCGATCTCAGAATCAGGAGGTCATAATATAATGGAAAGTGACTTCGGCAAATGATAGCCGGTGTCTGTTTTATTGTTTGCTTAACCTCATTCCTCTTAGGGACAGCAAATGCAACATGACGTGAAAGAAAAGTTGAAAGGAGATTAAGAAAATGTGGCTGGACTTCCTCTGCTGTGAAGTGGGGAAGTGATTTACTTTTCCTCCAAAATGTGAGCCTGTCATTGAGTCACACACACAAAACTATTATCAGGATGTCATTTTGAATATATATATATATATATATATATATATATATATATATATATATAAAGAGATGCACCAATCGATTTGCTAGTCATTCTTCCTTCATATTTGTACACCACTTTGTTTTGGTTTATCTTATATGCAAGTCCTATAAAATACATGCAAGTTTGTGGTTATAGCACGGCAAAATGTGAATAATCCAGGCTATACATTATTTCCTGCGCATCTATCTACTTTAATGTCAAATGTTCTGTTTGCAAAACATGCTCACGGTCTAGATGACTGGTTAAATTATTAGCTGTCAAAATGTGAGATAGATTTCTGAAGTCAGAAGGCACAGCAGGTTGTATTATTATTGAGGGGGAAATATTTCACTATTAACATTTTCAGTGTTTCAATCAGACCGTGCACTTTGCTTCAGTCTGCAAAAACACATTATTTTCCTTCTTTACAGAAGGTTTTGATAAAAAAATTAAATTGTGCAGCTGGTTGGCCACATAACCAGCTGCACAATTTATCTGAGTATATTGCAGCTTCTCAACCTACCTGACCCCCAGCTTTATTTTTTTAACCTCCCGCTTTGAGTTTAATAACTTCAGAGTTGATTAAATTTACCCAGCGCTAGCTAGCAAAAAAAAAGGGCCAGTTTCTTCTCTCATATTCAGTGCCACATTCTCACAGTTAATGTTACAGTACAGAAAGCAGTTGTTATAGTGGCCTAATCCATGCTGACAACAAATATTTTTGCAGGGGAATATTTTCCTTAAAACCCGACCGAGCTTGCCAGCCGCTAATTTATACAACAGATGTGGAATTGGGCAATGCTAAGAAAACATTTAGGTTTACAGACCGCTGTAATGACTGAAGACAGCCAAGTGAATGTTGCAATATCCTGCACCGAAGCTCCTCGACTGAAAAGCGTGTTAGTTGTAGGTTTTATGCATATCTGTAGCTGCATGCAGATGTGTAAAGCAATCAGGATGAGGTTTCAAACGTAACAACGAGCATCAAATCTGTCTTGCTCATCGCTTTTTTTTTTCATATATCTGTGCAATGATGTGAGCCTGAAGTGCAACCAGAGGTTATTCCTGCTCCAAAACGCGGATATCATTTGAGAGACTCTGAACTTGTGTTCGTCCTTCTCTCAGCTTTTTTTCTCTTCTTTAAAGTGATTTGTAAAACAGAATTTGGTGCTTTTTCTGTTCTTGTAAAACCCAAACACTCAGGGATTAGCTTGCATCATGAATCTCTCTTTCATTGCCTCTTGTTGCTCCCTCTGCAGAGCTCGTCATCGCCGCTCGGCCTTTGCTTCTTCCCTTTCCTGACTCCAACCCGCCCTCAGCTCTCGCGCATCCTCCTCCTCCTCACATGTCAAAAGACGGAGTGTTGGTGTGTCAGTGGAAACGGACGACCAGCCCTGTTCCTCTGCAGAGTGACAGTGAAGGTGGTTCCTGTTTCACAGAAAAGGACAGAATTATGGCTGGAAGTACAGAAAAGCTTGCTTTCTAATCACCAAGTTGAATTTAGGAATTGCTAAAAATGTGGTGAATTCCATTATTGTATACTTTCTGCAAGTTGCATCTGTGACATGCATTGAAGGGAAGATGGTAACTTTTTCAAAAAGTATTTATTTGAGCATTTTTCAGCTGTAGAAACAAGAAGTGAAGTTTTTGATCAGGATGGAAAACTACAAATCCCTAGGAGTTATTTTTCTTTCCCAATCGAATACTTTTATATTAATGACTTCTCATTCAGTGTAGAGCAGTAAGGAATTTAAAATGTTTCTCTGTATTTATCAGTATGTCATGTAAAAAAAAACACCTTGTTTCTAGATTATTCTCTCTGGATCATTATTCTAATGTTCAGCCCGTCCGTTTGCCCATCAGCGTGTATTTTTTTTCCAGATGTTTATCCGTCCATCCCTAAATCAACCTGTCTGTACGTCCATCCATCGTTCTACTTATCCATACACTTTTTCTGATATTTATTCTTAGTCTGGGCTCAGTAAAAATATCTGACCTTTTTATTCAGATTTTTTGCGTCTTCTCCTCCACCATCGTCTCTTTTAACCTTGGTTGGCATTGAAGCCGCCTCATATCTGCGACTCTATGGCCTCTGTTTGCCCATTGGCCTCTTACTTGGGTAAATCAGGAAGTTTGCTCTTCCAGAAATAGCAGAGGAGCGTCGCTGATCATCAGCAGCTCGGCTCACAGACCCTGAGTGAACTTGTTAGCCTCGGTTATCTGAGTGACGCAAGTGAGTAGGGGCAGATCCGCCACTTGTGTTTCAGGAATATCAGGCACACCCGGCTGTTGTCACAAGGCTGCAATGAACATGAAACGTTCATCATTCTTTATCTGTCACACTCGGCCAACTGCTTAACGCAGCGTTGTCCTTTTCCTGGCCCTGAAGTTTACTTCTCCAAATGAGGTTTGGGAAAAAGAAGCGTAAAAATTTCTCAAATAACGTTGGATCAAATTTTCTGATGGCTGTCAGTATTACAGTTCAATGGAAAATTGTTAATGCTTGGATATCTATGCTTAATATGAACTGGAATGTCAGTGTTTTATTATTTCAACCAATAGTGGTCATTTCAGGTTTCCGTTTACAGAAATTGATCAGAGGCATGAAGAAACAGTATATAAACGTGATATATATTTGAGATTTATTTCTTTTCTGTCTATTTGAAATGTTGTATTGAGATTGTTTTGGTTTGTACATACTTTCACCAGAACAATTTGCATGCTCCTCTAGTTTTTCGACATGCAGCTGCGGTTTAATATCCACACAAAGTAGTCGCACTTTGAAACAAACCTTGTCCTGATCAGCTTTGAGGGCAGGATTTGTTGAAAATATTAGAGAAAACTTGGTGAGAAAGCCTGAATAAATATCAATCAAGACAATTTTAAGGGAATTGGCCTGAAAATTGAGAAATTTCATCGTGTTCTCTTCAGTCAAAGCTCTCCTGAAGCACGTTGCCTCTCTGTCCTTTCTGCGACCCATAACTCCCTCCCTTCCTGCCCACCTAACTCTTAAAGATTAACAGAGTGCTCACTACCTGTCCACCTGCTGGAGGCATCATATTTACGGGCACCGGGGGTAATCCTAAAGGTCCAGTTAGTTTTCTAATCCTAATGGAAACAGGAACAGACGGCTCAGCCAAGGTCAGACTGTTTAATTTCCAGGAGATCTGTAATCGAGACACCCATTGTTCACGTTGGGAGGTCACCTGTAACAATATCACTATTTATTGAGCCAAACGCAACTCGTTCGGGTATCGCGTTCTCTTGGCAGGGCTCGGATGAAACATTGTTGTACCTTAATTACGACTTCAGCTCGCTTCCAAACGAACAGACAGAGAAACGGGCCAAACAGACGCTGGCTTGTGCGCTGATTTGTGGCAGCGTTTGGCTCCTCATTCCGAAATACACTGGAGGGTTCAGTTGGAGATTAACCCAAAGCCGTACCTGACGTTTTCATTGGCTGCCTGAGTCTAGATAAGCCCCCCTAAAATCTCTCGGTGTCACTGGGGTATCTGTAGCCAACCTGACACCAGGAGCGTATGAGGCCGTCTCTCTTACGTAGGGCGACGACAAAAGGAGGGTCCGCTAGGAACAGATATTGAAGAATTTGGTTGCAGACGCAGTTTAGGAGCTATCAGATCGAAACCCAAGATGTCAGAGTAAGTCAGGAATTTCTAATGGGGGCGTATTTTGAAAGCCTCTTTCGAAACGTCAGAAGAAAGAAAAGATGCTGTTTTCATGGCTACAATGAGATTATAAAGTCTTGGATGTCTCCAGTTTGAAGAAGCGTGTATTTATGTTTAAGCTTGTCCAAAACAAAGATGCTCAAGAATTCAGGAAACCTGAGTGTTTATGGGACAATTTATTACATTTACAGAACCTCACAAAAGTATTTTCGCAGTTCGTGACATTACCTCTACAATCTTTTGTAGTTTATTATCTTTACGTGACAAAACCGAGAAAAAGTGGAGCAGAATCGTGAAAAGCAATAAAAACGTCTTTTTTTTTTTTTACTAACAAACAACCTGACACCGTAGCTTGTTCTCCCCAGACGAACGTTCCCATTTTGTTTTCCGAACGCATGTCAGAAACATATTAATGCGAAGCCTCCATGTCTCGGTGTGTGTTTGCGCCGCATTCCAAGCGCCACAAATCAATTTCCCTGCACGATTAAGAGTGCAAAGCGTGAAGAAGCGCTTCACACTCATTTCACACCGGCTCCTCCAGGCAGGTAAACCTTTTATTTATTGGCTAACAAAAGAGGCTTCAGGATGTCTTGATTTCATGCCACCAGGGGCTGTTCATCACTTTGAAAAGCGAAAATGTTTCACGCAGACTGATCCAGAGCACCGGGTTTGAAGAAACCAAATAAATGTGTTTTGGACGAAAGCGGTGTCTCCCATCAAACATTGTAAATGAGTGCCGTCAGACAACTTAATAACCTAGCAAGATATGATAAAGACCAAAAATTTGTTTTATGCTTTCCTCTGAATCGAGACCAGCCAAGAGCCAGGTCAGCCCGCCCCAGCGCTCCGCCGAGTGAAAATAAAAATGTCATTTGTATCTGCTTCGTCGATGCAACTCCTCTGGGTTTAGGCAAACATTTTTTTTCCGCTGAAACCTGTGTTCTCCATCAGATTAGCGCCTTGTAGCCGTGCCCGGCGGTGCCAAACCCCGCTCCCCGCTGAGACGACCCCGGCCACACTCGCCAGCTGTGCAAACACAGCCACGGCACTTAACACACACACATGCACTTTGTTCTTCGGCTTGAGCCAAATCCAATTATTTTCCTCGCCTTGAACCTTTTCCTTGTTTCAACAGCACACCTTCAACCCCCCTCCTTTCTGCGCAGCCGTCCTGAACGAGGTTGATAAATGTGCTTTCAAGGTTATTTCTGCAAATCTTCACTGTAGTTTTAATCAGATGACATATGCAATGCATCATTTAAGCCCCAGCTATTGCTTGACAAATACTAGTGTTGGTAGAAAAGTGCACAAAAAAAAAAATCAGAATCGGGGTACAGGAAAGAGATCCTTCTGCATCTCCACTATGAAAAGTGACATATTAGTGTTTTTCCAGGTTGCAAAAAAAAAAAACAAAAGAAAAGACGAGGCTGGTTGTTATCACTGTTGGGTCGGGTTTGTTCTGCAGGCTCAGGGCGACATTTTTCTCTTTATGGCTTCAGCCTTGACACTCAGCCAAACTTTTTTTTTTCTTGGCATGTGTTCACACTTCTTTAATTATCTGCACATCTATCATATACCCTGCGGTTACTCCAATATCACAATCTCAGAAGAATCAAACGCAACACCATTACGGCTTTAAAACAAATCATTTAGTTTTGGTTTATTCATTTTAGCGACTAATTTTTCTCCAAAAAAGGATCATCTTTTTCTATTGTAGTTTTTCAGTACAGTAAACTTTCACATTTTCATGTATAACCGAGACATTCATATACTTTATTGTATAGCACGTTTTCTTCATATTGTGCAGCCCTAATTCAAAACGTCAACTTATGGTGACATTGAAATGAACAAAAATAGGCCTCACCTTAGCTATGAGTGTAGCTGCAAATTAAAAATGTCTTCCAGTTTGTCGTTTGATCTATAAAAATAGGCGTTTAAATGTGAATTAGTGAAATGCATCAATCGGTCGCACAAAGTCTGCACTAATAGTTATCTTAAACACTGGTCCAGTGTAAAGCGTAGCAGATGGGCAGTGCGTGCTCATCAGTTGTTCCTGGGTGTTGTCTCATCTGATGCTCATGCATGGGATTTGTGTTGCTATGGTTTGCACCAAAACACCACAGAACATTATAACTACATCCTCCATTTATTGTCATATTTTTGAAAACTTACAAACCAGCTCATTTTAAAGATAAGCAGACATTTTTTTTAATATGATGGCAGCTCTAACAACACCAGGCCTTGTTTTTTTTGTTTTGTTTTTTTTTAAACCAGAGGACTGAAGTACTATAAGAAACTCACCAGTGTTGTAGGAAGTTCATGGAGTGAATTTTTCCTTTTTCTTGCTCTAAAAACAAAATCAAAACTTTATCTTTTCTTCAAACTGAACAGTGTGTTTGCTCTCCCTTCAAAGCCAGCTGATTTTCGCGAGATAACTCGATATTTGACGATGGCACCCACAGAGCCGGAGACATGCGTTTGCTGCAGGTTGTTTTTTTTTTTTGCTGCTACTGCAGCTAAAATGTGGTGATACGCCTTGTTGTTTGTGCATGTTAAGTGAACTCACCCATGTATATCAGATGTTACCATGAGAGAAGATGGAAGACTTGCATAAGCAACATAAACGGTCATGAGGAAAATAAATGTGCCCCCATGTTAAACTCATGCGTGTCATTTAGATATGTCTCAAGCGCCACGTTTAAGACTTCAAATGGTGCATCTGATCTGACTCTTAAACACTAAAAGAATGTGGGACACATAATGTGCAGAGTCATCCCGTCACCCGCATATCTCTGCTAAACACCCTCTTTCCTTAAACACAGGACTTGGTATGCATCCCAGGTGCTATTCATCAGTCCGACTCCATCCTGTCAGCAGTTACGCTGGTATGATGGGGATGTTTGAGTAATTTCCTTGTCTCTCCATCGTTGTTGTGAGTTTTCCATCTACTCGTTTGAGCATCAGCTGACTAGCCTCGACAGTCATTTCCCGCTGTTTTTATGAAACTGTCATTTATCGGAGGAATGTTTTATGGGCTCCTCTTGCATTTCTTTGCTCCATTGTTCGTCACCCATCAGAGGTAATTGCGCCCCGTGGAATCTGTCCAGACTGACAAGACGATGTATGGACAGCATTAAACTGTCACATCAGACTGATTGCTTGATCATAGATCACTTTGGTGTTTCTGATCCTTGCTCTGACTGACATGTACTCCTTTTTAGAAGAAAAAACCCATTTCAGAGCAGTTTTACTGCACCATACTTTTTACTTTTACTTGAGTAATAGTATTATAAAGTAGTGCTACTCTTACTTCAGTAAAATTTCTGAGTACTCTACCCACTCTGGATAACTTTAGTGTATGAAGAACAGACATGTCTTAAACTACAAATGCACCAGATACAAACAGCTGCAGTTTATGTCGAAGTGAGACTTCCTGTTTGTGAACAAGCTTTGTTGCTCTAATGTTATTTTCTATATGGTGAGCATTTTGAAGCATTTATATACGTAACATAACAGTAGATGGTGTCACTGGAGGTGCTGCTGAGTTTCTTTTATACGTTTTATGTTGTCAAAGTCTGATTGGGTAAAGTGTTTGGTTTCATTATTTTGTAATTGTTAGTTACTTGCATTCATTTCTTCAATTTAGTCTTTAAAATACCAAAATTTGCACGACTAGATTTTTTTTGTCTGACGTTGTTTTTGAGTATTAAATCAGATATTATGATTAGTTAATCAATACATATTTAAATCAAGTGATTTCCTAAATGTCTACTTTTTACATTTACTTGAGCAAAAATATGCTTGCGTTGTGCTACTTTTACTTGAATACATTTGTGGGAACTTTTCCTACATCTGGTTTCTACCACAAAAGTAGATATGGGCAATTATTGAATCTTTCAACAGGATAATAATCCAAAGGAGAACCAAAAAATGTAAAATCAACACAGACATTATTATCTGGAGACACTGTGCGAAAAGTAATTGTCAAAGATCCTCTCTGAATGCTCCAAGTTTATTGGATGTTAAAGGAGAAGACTGGAAAAAAAGTGCTTTTCTGTTGACAGCAGGTTTTCCAATATTTGTGGCAACAGTGACTTCATAAAAACCTGTGATTTTTTTCCCCCCACTTACACAGATGAAATATTACCCTATTCTAAACGAGTCAGTGTGAAATTATACATTTCAATAAAAGGCTTTTCAAACTTCTTACTGTGGATGTAAACAGGCGTGGAGGTGCTGTAGTTCACTTGGCATGAACATTAATGATTGGAAACGTTTCTACAAACAGTTCTGCAACAATATCTGACATATAATAAATCAAACTTCTCAGCATTTGCTCTGGTTATGGATCTTCAGTGGACTTCCAGATCCAAATGTTTACCTAATGCGCATTTCATTCTTATGGCTTGAGGTAATTCAGGGTCAGCCCTATACTGACATGAATTCCAACGAGGTTTTCCCAATAATTACAATATAATCTCCAAAGTTTAAAATTCTTTCTGTTCAACCAGAGACGAGGATGAAGGAAGCTGATGAAACATTTTTTCTGACTCCCTGCCAGATGCACACAGGCATCTGTCAAAGAGCATAAGTGGGATTAAGTCGATTTGTATTTAACTCTGTCTCTTCATGCATACACCGTGTGCCTTGTGGGAGGAATTTATATTATGTTCATGAACCAAACAGTTTCATAATCTATCAGTTATGTCAATCTCATGATCCCAAATCAGACTTAAGAATGTGTTTTTACTGTTCAATAAAGCAATCTTTTGTATGAGGAAATTTCTATACGTTTCCCAGGATTAATATTCATTTTGCTCACACATTATAAGAATAAACCATGATCAAAAACTCTATTTATTGTTAATGAACAAACCAATAAAAACAAATACAGCCTTAGAAAAACCACTTAAAGTGATTAGTTTCTCTGATTTTACTTTTTACAGGTATATGTTTGAGTAAAATGAACATTGTTCCTTTATCCTATGAACTACTGACAACATGTCTCCAAAATTCCAAGAAAAAATTCTGTATTTATTTGCAGAAAATGAGAAATTGTTAAAATAACAAAAATTATGCAGCGCTTTCAGACCTGAAATAATGCAAACAAAACAAGTTAATGTTCATTTAGAAACAACAAAACTAATGTTTTAACTCAGGAAGAGATCAGAAATCAATATTCGGTGGAAAAATCAGAAGGTTTTCAATGGGCTTCAGTGCAGTGGGCTCTTCATCGTTTCCCAGAACTGTATATTACAGTAATTCCACCTTCCCACTGTAGAAGAAGGGGATGTTTGATCACCGGACGGTGAACGTACAGAGGATCAAAAGCAGAACATTTCAACATGCTATCAATCTGTCGCTCCATATACAGGCTGCAAGAAACTGTTTAATCAGAAACTCAAATTGCAGTAAATGAATGAAATCGTATGTTTAGATTCACAGAACTGATTCATTGGTTGAAGCAACAATGAATGGTGGCGTAGGTATGGGGATGCTTTTCGGCACCGACAGGCCTCCTAGAATGGAGGAAACGATAATTGCACGTTAGTGCAAATAGTTCGTAAACTGGGATCAGGCCTGCAAAAACTGGATTCGATTTTAATGGTCTTACCTCACCCAAGAATGTCCGGGTTTAAGAACAGGATGCAGTGTAGAGTGTGTCATGGTAAGTGTACCATGCCCCAAACACTGTTTGAATTCAGGGAAAAGGCGTTTATACGTCAAATTGATTAAAAAGTAAGGAAATTCCTCAGCGTTTCAGTCTAGAGCCAATCTCAATGCTATAAACTCAGTGATAGGTTTAAAACTAACAGAAAGCAAAAGTTGTCAAACAGCAAAGTTTTCTTTTAAAGAAAAAAAGTTTTATAAAACTAAATCCAATCTCAAAAGAAGGTTTGTATTTTAATTTAAAGAATGTGGGTTCTATAGTCTGACCTCATCTTTGAAGCGATGAAGGATGCAGCCACCATTGTGTACACACTAAAATGTAAATACATTTAGAAAAAGTAGGTAGCTGATAAATAAAGCACGGGCAAAGATCCCAACTCCTTCCCATATTGCCACCATTGTGAAGCTTGCCTCCTGCAATGTGGAGGAATATTAATGTGGATCATGGAGCTGAGCACTTAGAAACGCCATGCTACATGCAGGGCAGCATGTCTTGCTTTTCTTTTCTTTTTTTTCTTTTTGACTGCCAGACAGATGAGATCAGGCCATGAGAATGCCACAGACTGTGGAAATTAAAGCTGTCGATGGCCAGGCATCTCCTCAAATGAGGGGCTTAATTTGGGAACAGGAATGCACCAGTAATTCGATGGTGACCGCAAACAGCACTTTGGAGAAGACTGAGGCTTTCATAGTAGAATCTGATGTCAGGAAAAACAGTTTTGGGAACACGGCAAGAGAAATCTGTGTTTTGAGAAGAGGGCCTTTACTTATTGAAAGCCCTCCCTTGGGTTTCATTTTGCCTGCAGATCTCCTGGCTGAACACCTTGAAGGATTAATTTGTTTGCACTTTAGTGATGTGTGGTCAGGATAACAGCTTGCTGGTTTTGTTTTTGCTCTGTTACAAGGGAATCAGCATTTACTGCATTGCCCCTCTGGGACGTCTGACAAAAACTGCCTATATGTACCCGTATTTTCCGGACTATAGCGCGCACCTCACTATAAGCCACACCCACAAAGTTTTTTCTTTTTTAAAAAAACTGTAAACGAACATATATAAGCTGCACCGGGCTATAAGCCACTGTTATCTCCGCCACTGTCGGTTTTCCACAAGGACGCTAAATCTGCTATAAAGGACGCAGCCCTGTGTCTCCAACGCCGAACCATGAATTTGTTCACGCCGAGTTTACGTGCAGCGGCTATCGATCTGTAGTGCCAGATCGATAACCTTCAACTTAAAAGCTGCATGAACTTCTACATGTTGTTTCCCTGATGAGGGGGTATGAGTTTGAAAACATTTCTCTGTCATACCTGCTGTTCTAAATGAAAATCCACAGAAAAGCTGCACCAGGCTAAAAGCTGCATGATTCAAAGTGTGGGAAAAATACGGTATTTCATAGAAAGAAAAATTTTGTGGGATTCATCATTGCTACCCTAAATATTATAAAGTTATATTCTAAAGCTGAAAAAGTAAGAAGCTATAAGTTTTTATGTCTTGTTCTCCTTAATGACGGCTCTAAATGTGAGTTTTATATGAATAAAAGGCAGAACTAAGAGGAAATATCAAATGCTGTCACAGAAAAAAAGGTTTTGATAACATATTTTTCCTGTTCGATATATAACAGCATTTAACTGGCATAGCCAGGAAATAAATACAGGAGAAGCTTTATCATTAGAAAGAAATACAAAACACATTAAAACAAGAAACCTTTTCATTATAAAAAGATATAAAAATACTTTCTCTGACAGATTACGAGGTAAAGGGCATAAATCTGACTCTGAACAAACTATGTTTCTAGTAAATGACTCTCAAACATCCTGCGAGGTGTTGCCGTTTCACCATTATGACCTTTCTCATTTAAACCAGAACATATTCTGGTTTTAATGGAATATAAATGTTGTTATAATGAGCGTTTCTCATTTCAGTCAGACACTGCTCCTGTATTTATTTCCTACCTCTGGTGGTTAAACGCTTCAGCCAGTGACTGTAGTGATTAGAAAATCGTTAAATTTTGCTTTTATTGATGCTGTTATTTTGTCGTTAATTTTATAAGGACAGAAAAAGCAATGTGCTAATATAAAAGCAAAGCGCATACTTTATTACGATCACCGATGAACCAAAAGTGTATTTCTAATAGTAATGCCTGTATAAACTCATTTATTAATAAATAAAAAAGGGTCATTCATCCTTCCACGAGTCCTACTGTTTGAGAAGTACTTGAGTAAAGAGAGGTAGACTCTCCAAACCTTTGTTTACTCAGATTAATAAAGCTTGCCCCCCTTTGGAGGATTCTGTGCCATTTCCTCTGGGAAGATAACCTGTTTTACTATCCTAGACTGGTTGTTTATTGTCTGGCTACATACGCTTGTTTTTTATGCTTTTAATGCTAACCGTTTTACAGCAAAAAAAATTGGGTACCAGTTTACTAACGAGTCAGAGAACATCGACAGAGTGGAGTGGAGACTTAGACTTTTCCCTCATTGACTTGAAACATGACTTGGACTGAGAAAAAGGACTTGAGAAAGTATTGCTGGGTTGTAGTGGTAACAAGGTACATCAAGGCAGTGACACTCTCCTATTTCTCATGGGCATCTCATGGGCTTCATGGGTATGAGGCATCCAGGAGGCAAAATAAATCTATAGTCTCTCCGGTGGTTCAGGATCTGCACCAGAATCTCCTACAAATCGGAGAAATTAAAAAAAAGGAAAAAGAAAACAAAACTCCTGAACAAACTCTAAATTAAGCGAACAATGAAGGTTGTTTTGACAACAAGACATGACCCCCAATAACTGATCTGTAGTATGCTGCCACTGCGAGGCTATAAACAAGATGTTTTCAGACGGAAGGGGTCACTGAGTTTTGAGCGTCATCAGCAGGCTGCAACACAGACACAGAGAAAGTGGAAGTGGATTTTCTTTGGCTACATCCCAAAATGATGTAGGGGCCAGTGGACATCAGTGCTGTTCCCTGATAAAAGCCCAATTATACTGACCAGAAATGTTGGGGATGCCAAGGAATGAGTGAGTGCTGTAAAACAGTTTCTGTCTTCACCAGTCAGGCTTTTGGTGGCTGTAGTATTGCAGAATAAGCAGATGTGACTAGTCATCACACAATTACCCTATACTTTGTCAGTTTTACAGTGACAAGCCCATTCTACCTGAAAAACATCACCAATCCAGACATTGTGCCTAAGTTCTTCTTAATGGACGACAAAGCTTTAGCCCATTCAGGTCACATCATTGGGAAACAGCAGCTGGTAGACTAGGGTACATCAAACGGAGTGGCCTGTAGTTTCCCCATAGTAAGTGGCCTTTACTAAATCCCATAGCAGCTGAGTTGATATGTAAAGCCTAGTAACTCTGCAGCAAAGATGCTCAGCGACCTGAGAGCGGTGCTTCAAGAGGAATGGGACGCCAGGCCTCAGCAGGCGTAATAACCAATAAGTTGACTTGTGAACCGCATGAGACGCCGTTGTTGAGCTGTAATTGATGCTCAACGGCACATGACACGTTATTGAAACTATTTTTTGTTGTGACATACCCACCGTTGTTGTTGGATTTTGTTTCAAGCACACGATAGGATGCTTCAACTTAAATGTCTAACTTTTATGATGTGATATGATTGTAGCTTGAACTTTTCCAATGAATTTCACCTTGAAGCCAAACATCCGTAACTTTTCGTGAGTGGTGTTAATCAGGACCTTCTGAGATCTCGATGAAGGAAGAGCACGAGTTATAGATTCTCACCTACAACATGTAGCCTCGCCGTAGCATTTAAGCTAACGTGTAGCTGGTGCTACAGTGGTGTAGCAGGTTTTTGACTGGGTTTAGCTTGAAAAAGCTACAGGAAGGCACCTGCGTCTATATAGAGGTGCTGGTTCCTTGCAAATTAAACTTGCGTTCTCTCTGCTATCTTGATTTCCTCTAAGTTTTGAGTGAAAGTTCAGAGTAAAGAGACTTTCTGCTGTGCCCACACACAACAGGCCATTTAGACGGTCACCATCAATCATCTGGTGACAGTCACCTTTATGTGTGAAATCACCGTGCTGTGCTAAATCAGTCCTGCAGCAGCACACATGTCCTGCAGCGTGAACTTGTTGGCCTGCTATGTGTGGATGGCTGTAATTGTGCCACCCAGCTGTCTGTTGTAATCCTTCTGCGAACTGAAATGATGGAGGACGACAGATGGCTGTGTGCGCATAGCTCTGGTTCTCCAAAACACACTTAGAGGGCCGTTCATCCCTCCGGATGACACGCAGGTTTGTTACTGATAAAAGTCAGCAATCGTAGCTATTTAAAAACACTGAGCGGATCAACAGATGGGCCTTCGGATTGGACTAATAAAAGGCTGCCTGTGGTTTCAGGATGGTTTCCAGTGATAAATCTGTGACACTAGAAAATGTCTTGCATCAACTGCATTCATCTAACAAGATGAAGTGCAAATCGGCCGCAAGCATGAAGTCTTGACTACGACCCCGGTCCATTTATATCACTTAGACTCAATTTAGATGTAGATGTAATTACATATACCGAAACTCCCCTCTTTGAAAAAAAATGTGGAAATTCATAACTTTTAGATGAATTTCTCAATGTGAGACCACATGATGGATTTGATCCATTTGTCTTTTAGCCGAGTCAGAGACGAGGTCCAGGATGTGCCTGGTTTCAGTTTGTTGTCCTGTGGAACCGTGACTGGACCAGGAGTTCACACACTTTAATAAGCTTCCTGCCATCAATCTTCTTTAGGCACAAATATTTATCTTTTTTTTTTAACTTTGGCAGAAGACAAAACTACATCAGTTGATGAACTGAAGCGGATACACCCACTGGCCATTTTATTAGGTACACCCTCCTAGCACCAGGTGGACCCCCTTTATGCCTTAATGTCTTCCTTAAGACTTTGTGGCATGGATTCAACAGAGTGAGTGAACAGTTCCTAAGCTTTCTCAATCAATCAATCAATCAATCAATCAAGTTTTCAGTGAACAGGCCCATAAAATAACTTTCTTTTTTTAAATTAATTTTATATCACTTATGGTTATATTTTACTAATATTTAACAGGGGTAGGTTGTCAATAAAGAATCAATTTCATCTTGAAAATTAAAAAATCCGCTATATTCTATGGCCAATGAGAGACAAACACCTACAAACAAGTCTATAAGTGATGAAAGCATGTTTGACCCTGTGAAGGCAACATAAAGCAAATACGTCTGGATTTTGCTATTTAATCTCAAATGATAAAAGCTACACTGAACTGCTGCACTGACCTGTTTATCAGACTTTTTAAATACTGAAAACAAGTCAGTTTTTCCAAAAACAATCACGTCTTTTTGTTCCACTCATACTTTATCAACATCCAAGTTTTAACGTAATCTAGAAAGTTTACCAGATTGTGTACTTTAACGATTTCCACTTTTTCTCAATAGGAGTTAAACTTGCAGATGATCTGTAAAATTATGGAAATACATGTCATATTTCACATACGACCAAAAAAAATCCAGATCCTGAGGTGGAGTCATGGGGTGCCAGAGCCTCAGAGGAAGAACACTTATCCAGCTGGACTCAAAATAAAATAAAATGAAGAAAAACCTCTGCAAGGAGTGAAACCAATTAATAGCTGCTCTCTTATTACCACATTTGGATCAGTCTGTTGGTGTTAAAACATCTTAGACCAACAGAAAATCAAGACAAAATCTTCTCAGTCTTCAGCTAAAAGCAGTCATGACAGATTACTGATTGATTAATGGGAAGGAAGGAAATCAGGAGGACGGAAAAGAAAAACACAGAGATGGTAATGAGGGAACAAGATGGAAGAAAAGTTGGACACAAGAAAGGATGAAAGAGGGGAAAATAATGAGTTAGGAAGGTTCTGCTCAGACCGGCCGTTCCTTCCTGCTGGTGGCTGCAGCAAAACAAACCGGGCCAGAGAGGCTCTTTTGTCATGTTTCTGATGTTTTGTTTCTCCTCACATGCAGAAATTATTGCTGTTGCACAATCCACATTCTTGATTTAAAGCTGCAATAAGTCTGTCCTAAAATAAACCAAAAGGAGCAAATCGTAACTGCTAAACCCAAAACACATAATTATTTGTCAAGCTGGAACAGATGATCAAAGTGATCTATATGTTTATTCATACGGAGACGTTGTTTGGTCAAACTAAGTAAGAGCGGGAAAAGCAATATTTTAAATGTGTGAAATGAGTGTACTTTGAAAAACCTTCAGGTTTGTGTCAAAACTGAAGAGCAAATTTTTGTAGACACGAAAAACCCGACGCTCCATATCTAAGAAAGTTGTTGGTTGATCTATTATGTTCATTCTGGCTGCTGCAGCAGTTTATTTAATGTTTTCCTTCTGCTTCATTTGCTGAGCTCTCAGTTCAGACACAGATTCTGCTCTGCAGCTGCCTGATGTTCTCGAAAACACTAAATCATAAATGCATTTTTGTCTGCAGCTCCTGTTCTTTGTTTCGTCGTCTTCGAGAGCGTATTTACGCTCTGCTGACTGCCTGTGTTGAACCAACACAAAATCATCCCAAATTGAATTGAACTGAATGATTTGAAGGCTACATGACTTCTTGCTTTCTGCCTAAGAGGTTTCAAACAAATGAGAAACTAATCTTTATTTTATCTATGTAAATCTCTAAAATACACCTGGAGGTATTCTTACATGAAACATATTTTTTTTTACTTTTCCAGGTAAAACTATTCTAAAAAAACCTCACAATCTCAGACTGTTGTCAAATAACATCTATTTAATAAATACAGTAGAAAAGTAGTTTACATATTTACAGAAAGTCACTTTCTTTTTTTTTTAGAAAAAGGTTATTTTGCTTCCACTCTAAGAAGATGAGTTCGGTTGCTTTTGGAGGGTTTAATGCTTCGTTCTCCTGACGAGTTAGCGAAGCCTCCCAAACTGCTCTCAGGTGAGAAGTTTTCTGTCCAAGTGGAATGAGATCTGGACCGAAATCCGTAACGGCAGCAGGAGACGGCTGGACTGAGCGATGGAAACAGTCTGTCAGTTGTCTGCCTCACTGCATCTTACCAGAAACCGATTCAGGCACCTGAAAAACATGAAAGAAAGTCGTCAGCATGTTCCATTACTTTGGGGGAAAAGTTTGACCAGCCGCTGTTAGTCGCTGTACGTCACTCAGGCACCTTCGCCTACATCTGTGCAGGACTTGCTTACGGCTGCGCTGATAAGTCGTTATTTTTTATTGCTGTTTCCGATGGAAAAACCTAACCTTTAACATAAGGTTGTATCAACAGCAATAAACTTCTTTGTTTATCTTTTGCCCCCAATTGTGTTTTGCAACCAGTGCTTATGTCTTTCACGTGTCTTCTTGAGCGAAGTCGAAAAATCTCTGGCTTTTGCGCAATTCACTCCAAATGTAGAATTTGATTTCTGTTTGCGTCTTTTTCCTTTGCTGGTGTTTATTCATTCAAAAGCTAATGTTTGTTTGTCACCGTGTCCTGATGCTCGCTCCTGTAATGCGATCCCAACAATTTTGTATACATGAGAAGGGGAAAAGAAATCAACTTTTTGACAACAAAAAAAAAAATGTTTGCACATTTTTTTTGATCTTCTAAGAAAATTCAAATTTTCATATGTATAAGATTAAAAAAAGAACTTGAAAATACTTTTTAAACACAAGAAATAAGGTTGAAAATCTTAGAAAAATCATACATTTTTGTCAGTATGTTGAGAACTACAAGCTAAACATAATATAAAGATTGGAAAAAAAAAACATCTTGACAAAATGAAAAGACCTCTAAGGGTTAAACGTGTGTGGCTTAAAAAGAAACGCTCAGACATTTAAAACATATCCACTTTTTTAAGAGCTTGTGTGCAAGTATTGACCTCACCTCCTTGCAGGTCATCTGACTGGAGTAGCTCCATGTCCAAAACGTTGAGTTTTTGTTTCCACAACATGCAGCCTGCTCATTATGAAGGCCATCAGTGGAGGGTGAAAGTCTTTGGAGCTCCTCTTGCTCAGAGTCTGATTTTGTCGAGCTGCTTTTTGCTGCACTGACCTCATCTGCCTGTTGTGTTCAGGAGGAACGATCAGCTTCACCGTCATGGCTTTGACAGAGCAGGAACAAATCCGTCACATCAGAGCTTCTTGACACTTCGGCCTTTGAATGAAGTCTGTGTGACTCGGTCAGCTCAGTGAAAGAGCCATGTCGAGACAACCGGGTCAAAGTCTTGTGTAGCACCTGTCGCTGGGCGGCGAATCACATTCTTCGCTTATCTTTTTGACAGCCAATCATTTTCTTTGCTTTTTGATAGGTGCCATACATGGAAATGTGTTTCTCTCTCTGCCACACAGACCATTTACAGAATTTAGGTGACTTGGATGACCTTTTTTGGTTTTGTTTGTGAGCGACTGGATGAAGGTTGTAACCACCTGCAGAGCTTCCACATGAGTGTAAAATCTGCAACACTGAGTAATGAAAATAAAGTTATGGTGGATGTTTTTTGTCCCCAGACGGATGTTGAGCATTTTTAATACAGAGGCAGATGGCTACAAATGACGTAAACTCCAAAACACACCAACACAAAAACAAAGGGATTTTTGAAAAAAAAAATCACTATGCAAAAAAAAAGAAAGACTTAGGCCATTATTTTAGGAAATGATAAAGTGCTCTTGCAAAATAAAAAAATATGTTGCAATCACAGAAAGTGGTAGCAGAAACTCCAATCAACAAACTAACAGAGCTGTTCTAAGACATAAATGAATGCATCATTCTGCTTTAGCTGTAAAATATGTGCTCCAGATCCTTATTGGTTCATAAAGGCCAAGGGATCAACGGTCACACTCTTGTGTTTATTGACGACGCTGATGCTCCGAGTTTGTCACACGAGTGCCAATAACATGCTTTGTTGTTCTGCTTGTGTTGGTGTGACTGAACATAAATGTCTCCAGAGTTTAAATACCTGAATAAATCCAGTAAAGCCAGCGTAAGAACATTCTCCAGGCAGCAGACTAGTTTTCTGAGATTGTCATCATCCCCAATGCTTCCACTTCATGTATCGGGGTATAAACAACCTACCGGGGTAGATAGTTGCCCTCAGAGAAAATGGGGGTAGTTTTGGATTGGAGTTGTAGGTGGACACTGCCAGGCATTTAAAAGAAGAAGTATTTTTCAGAATTAAAACTCTGCCACAACAGACATATGTTGTTAACTTTGCTTTAGACTCTGCAATAGATTTTAAATTGCTGACATATTTTTGACAGCCATCTGGGAGAAGAGTGAAAACTTCCTAAGAAAGTGACATTTTAGGGTTGTTTTTCAGGCACCAAAGAAATGACAATCACTATTTTTTTTTTATTATTAACGGATTCTTTAGAAGCAATTCGCAGCTTGGTTTAGTAAATACTTGTGAACGTTACAAATTTCTTTCACTGAAGTAATTATCATTCAATTTCACAGTGTAGGCGCCGTGTAGGAACACTTTGGTCGACGATGCTAACATGGTAGCAGTGAGTTGCCATTCAGCTTCTATGACTGCGTTGCTCTTGGCTCTCCAAAGAGAAAAAGGCGTTCAAAGACAGACACGTGCATCAATGAAGAAGGTGCCGGGTATCATTACGAGACGTTAAAACATGAAAGAAACAGAGCACGAATGCAAAAGGATGTGATGACGGTGCCAGGAAAGCTTTTCATCCATCAAAAACTAGCCGTTTTTTTTTTCTTTAACTCCCGAACTCCCTCAGGGCTACTCGCTCCTGTTTCAGACGAGAGGCGGTGGGAGTCGAAGGATTTGCCCGCTCTGGTCTCCGTGTTCGCAAGGCCGACTGCACCCGGGGAGTGGGAGCAGTAAATCAAGTTGAGGGAAAGCTGGCAGCCAGAGCAGGAGAAGACATCTGGGCATATCTTCAAAAGGGTGCCAGAGGAAGAACATTAGATAACTAAATAGTCCTCCAGGAAGGAGAGAACGTGGTGAAAGTGGAGTTTCAGTTTTATTTTCTTCCACATTGAGCTGCTTGAATGGGATTCTCTCTGAGGTTTGGATCCAGAAGAGCTTCGCAAAAAACTCAAAATCTTACCAAGTAGTTTTGGTCTGCAGGTATGACAAAACTAACTTGCAAGTAACTGTTCAGCAAGAGAATAATTCATTAATGGTTAAAAAAAGGCTGCTTTCACTGGCAGATTCTTTCACTTTTCACAAGACATTTTCCCACGTTTTATGTGAAACAATCCAAATTTTGTAATGGGCGATTAAAAGATTCCCAAAAAAATATTAAAACAATGAAGTATTTTCTCCTCAGGTTACATTCAGACACCAACTAACATGAACAAATTATGTGTTCTGATCCTTTTACCATTTAGCAGCTGGGAATATGAGCGTTTGTACTCGTGTTGCACGGTGAATTTTGCTAATTCCCCCTTCCGGTTGGTACCCAGACTGCGGAAACTGGCACCGGGCGGGAGCAATTATAATATCAGGTTAGATGTTATTTCTGTTGATTATCTGCTTTTGAAGAACCGACCTTCCCCTCCGAGTTCACTTCCTCTCCTCCTCCTGGATGAAACGTTTCTCTTTGATATCCGACTCGCCTCCGAGGTTAATGAATGTGCGGCCTAGTGCCCTGCTTAACGTTTACCCTGGCTCTTCGGGGCGCTGACGCACACACGCACGCTCAGGGTAGCTTTAAGAGAAAGTTCTTAGTATTTTTTTCTTTCTAGCATTTTTCATTTCAATTACTGAAAACCAAATACTAATAAACAGAAATCAAAACGTGGAATTTTTGTTCCTATGTGGTTTGGTTTTTTTTTTTAAACGACTCGCTGACCTCCAAAGCTAACTAATCTAAAATCATTCACTTAAAAAAAATAGCTGCTTAATTTTAATTGGAATCAAGGCAGAAGTGGTCTTGAATGTCGTAATGGCGGCTTCGTTGCCTTACCTCGCGATTTTCTTGAGTCGTCTCTTGTTCCGACCGCAGTCACACGCTGTGCTTTCTGGGTCAGATGGACGACTGACAATGTGTGAAAAAGCAGTCGGACTTTGAGGAGGGATTGTGAAAGATGGCCGTAAAACCAACAACTTGTTGATCAAAACCACTTTAAAAGATCTGAAAAACATCTGGCTCATTGGAAGCAAAATCTAAAGAAGTTATTGGTAGTTAAAAACTTAAAGTGACCCCTTTTGTTGCACTCAGGCCTGGAGTCAATAAGTTTATTGGCTTCTGTTTATTCTCCTGCTCTCTGAGAAATAACCACAGCCTTTCAGCGTAGTTCTTTTGGTCACAGATCAAACGGGACGAGCCGTTTTGTTGCCACTTTGGCTTTGTGCGCTGATGTTCTGTCATGCAGAGGAAAACATGACCATGGACAAATTGCGTCTGGATTTTTTGGGGACAAGTTGTTCCTTTTGATTTTCCCCGTTATTCATGGGGGAGTTCTCAGACAAACTTGTGAATGAGCCCACTTTTTTTTTTTTTTTTTAGACGAGCAGGAACCTCGGGGGACGGATTGGACATGGATGCTTTACAGCTGACACCCGCCTTGTTTTGATTTTCCTCGCTCTTCCTGCAGATTTAAAGTCGATCCTTGAAGGGTTCCTTCGTCATCGGGTCACTTCCTGCTGAACTTCTCGTCACCAGGAAACCAAAGCTCTGCATTAGCATGTTGTGGTGCTTTCTGGACTTCCTGTCATTCTCTCTCTCACCTTTTTAATGATCCATAAAACCTTTATTTTCTTTCTTTTCTTTTTTTTTTTTACATTTAATGCAAAGTGATGATGGCTGGATTGCTAACACAAGTGCATCTGTTCCTCTTTTTCCTCTTTTGGCAATCAGTCTGATAGTTGGATCGATGAACCGTTTCCATCTGGACTCTGCTGAAGTGAAGTTAGCTTTTAATTTTGGGCAAAGCTGCATAATGCATGCGATCACCTCCAGCGATCTAAAATCAGTGACACTTCACCTCAAAAAACTCAAGTTGCAAAGACATTTAGATTTAATGTTTGTGCTTTTGCCAAATCCTTTGGCTACAACTGCAAATCTGCAGCTTCTGCTCAGATTTGCATGAGCAAATAATGTCTGATAAAGTGGGTTTGGCACCAAAACAGTTCACTTGTTTCCTCAAGAAAATGCATTTCATGTTTACGTTTTGTTTTTAAATACCATTAATATCCTTTGCGTATTGTTTTAAGGGGGATAAATTTGATCTCAAGAAGCTGATTGTTGTTTTTCTCTCTCTGCTCATCGCTAAAAGGGTTATGAGAACTTTTCAAAGTTGGGTTATGTTCACCTCACCCGGACCCCAAGTAAGCCTTGAGCAAAGACATCTGGTCAGCCAGGCTGGTTTCAGAACGGCTCCGCTGACAAACATTAGCTGGATTTCTCCTAATGTTTTGCACGCTTGACTTAAATTTGCTCTATCTGGTTTCTGGTTGCTGCAACATTTTTTCCCCTTTCAGCATCCGTAGCAGAGAAGACAAACATTGCTGCTACGTTACCGATGTCTCTAGGGATCTTCATTACTTATTCAAAAATTCAGTAGTCGTTTTGAGTTTAATTTAGGAAAAACAAAAACATTTCTCTTTATTGTTGTATTGTTTCCTTTGGTGCATAGTTTTGAGATTGTCGAGTCCCATTTGGGGAAAACTTGTTTTTCGCTTCTGTCAGTGTATTATCCTACTTTCTCACAAATATAGGGTGAATTTTCCCATCATTCCTTGCTGATTTGCAGACCCCACATGCAGTCTTGTTGACTGTGATTTGTTATATGAGGTCTGGTGTAAAACATTTTCTTTAGTAATCACCAGAAACACTTTAAATCAAAGCGTTACATGCGGTCCCGCAGCATTTGGTCACCCTAATGCGCCACAGTTTGTCGACCGAGGCTTTTGCCCATATTCTGCTCGCTTACATGTTGGAGAAACATCAGTAGTCTAATTCACTGCAGTTAGGAAGTAATGATTGTAAAGTTTTAGGCCAGATTTTCAAAGTCTTATTTAAAAGACAGTTTTGTGGTTCATTCCTATGAAAATCTGGGGTCGGGTTTTGCAACAGTTGCTAAACAACACTTTAGTTTTTTTTTTTGTTTTTTTTTTGCTCTGTGATGTTAAATCTACCATGCGAGGAGCAGAAAGTCTCTGTTTTGTGCTGCCTCAGAGGCACATTGCTGACCCGCTTCGTTGCAGGTTGTTTATGAACAGTGGAGAGCAGCTCAGGGCTCCTGCAGCGTCGGCTTTTGCATCTGTGAGAATGCGGGGCCTGCTGCGCCACAAATGGTCCCTATCTGAGATCCGACCCGCCGCCCATCCCTGAAGACGGGGATCTCTGTGATACTCCTTGACAAGTGATTGTCATCAGAAAAGTGGGGGCGATGAAGAGGATCCACCAAATACATGGGATGTTTTAATTAATTGTATGATTTAAACTTACACACAAAAGAAAAGAGTTTCATTGGTGTGGTGCAAGTCACGTTTCCACCTCCGTTGACCAGTAGGAGTGTCCTGAAACAACCTTTTTTTACATTTCCGGTACGATTCTGATATGCCGATACTGATATTGACCCAATACGATATCACCATGACTCAAAAACACTTTTATTACTTATTTTGTAGTGTGGATTGTGAGAAAAGGCTTGATCAACAACAATATAGATAAGATAAATATTTTTGTCATGCCATATTTACATAGAGGGTACATTTCAGTGTTTATCCAACGTGTTGCTTTTTCAGTAATTAATAGAAATGAATAAGACGCCAGTATTTTTGCAGTGACGTCAATGACTTTTGAGGCTGTCTTTGTGTTCCAGGTTGCCGTGTGGGCGGGTGACGGGGACGCCGTCTTCATCAGGGAATACACTCTGATCCGAAGAGATCACCTTTCAGAAGAGCCCCCCCCTGCTGGCGGACAGAAGCCAGAGGACCCAGTAAGCTCACCATTAACTTTTAATTTTCTACAAATAATCAGTTAATCAATCAGATGCCATCATAAATGATTACTTTATGGCTTACAGTAATCATTTAAACCAGCTCTTAAATCTGTTGCAATGTGTTTATGTAACTCTCCACACCAAAAGAGTGATGGGAGGGATAGCAATATTTATGTAACACCTCAGTAATGAGCGCCAGTGAACGATGATTGTGAGGCTCTGACTTGATGCGGAGCAAAGCATCCTGGGTAGTTACAGGTGTTACTCCCTCCTCATGTTTGCCTTGATGAGACACGAATTGTTTTCTTAAGCCGTGATGTTTTATTCAATCGTCTGCTGTAGCTACACATGTGAACGTCGCTGGAGCTTCAACTTAATGTCCATTTGTGACGTCTGCAGAGGAGAGTGGAAAGTCCTGTTTGAGCATCTCTCACCCTCTCTAGTTTTTTTTTAATTGAATTATATTTAACTTCATGGTAAAAACATTCTAATTGCTTTTCCTAAATTGTTTTTTTTTAATGAGTTTTTAAAATGAAACACCACAGGGTTCCTTTGTTGTCTTGAACGAATCATTGACCAGATGTAAAAGTGTGTAAACATCACACAAGAGTGTGGGAAAATCTTTTTACTTCTTGTTTATCCTGTCCAGTTTTTGTATCGTTCCTTCTTGTGCATTTCTCATTTTATTTTTGTTTGTTTCTATTCTTTCTTCCTTATACTCTTTGTTCCTTTCCCTCCTTCCTTCATTGTGCCCTTTGTTTTCTTCCTCCTTGTTTCCTTCTTCTCCTTCCTTGTCATTGTGTCGTATTTACATTCCTTCATTCCCTGAATACTTTGTGTGATTCCGTTTGATTTTTCTGTTTTTTTGTTTTTTTTTTTAAAAAATTGTTTCCTCTTTGCTCATCTCCTTCCTTCCTTGTGCTCTTACTGTTTGTTCAGGTGTTTCTGCTTCCAAAACTGCATTTTCTTACCAACATTTTTGATATGCTCAACAAAAACAATCAGTGAATAAGTGAACACCGGAACCGCAAACTGCAGCAAGTGAAAAAGTTTGGATATTGGAAATTTTACACAGATTTCATTCCGTTCTTTCTACCATTACCCCAACATCTTTTACAGTCGGTTTTCTTTGCTCAAATCTAAAAGCATTTTGATCTGGTTTTTGCTGAGTTCAGCTCAGTACTTTGTGTTGACTGCACGCGAACAGGTCCAAGAACATCTCTCTGTAAAAGCTCAATTGTTTTCCTCGGTTCTGTACGTCACTATAATGGTTGAAATCACAGAGAAGAGCCAGGATATTACGGGTTTTTGCAGCTAAGTGGCTGTTCATGACAGCTATTAGAGTCACCCTGCAGTAATGAGTAGCGGCCCAGCGTGAGGACACGTCTTTGCTCGGCCTGCCTCTGCATGTTTCACACACCGGAGGTTACATCATCTTGCGGAACGATTTTGTTTTGACACCTTTTCTCCCTCTTATCTTTTCATAAGATTCTGGATGATGTGTTCATCCAGAATCCATCACCCGACTGTAAGTCAAGAAACTCAGTTTCACTGTCTTTACTCGCCTAATTGCACATCAGGCAGTAACTGTCAGGGTGTTTTTTTTTGTTCACTTTGCTTTTATTTATTTTTGGTAGGATTCAGGATGAACAAAAGCTGAGGGGGTTTCTGCTGCTGGAATAGAGTCAGGACTGGGATTAATAGAGGTCATGGTGGTGAGAAGAGGGAGCACTTGGTGGCCATGGCAGCAGCAGGAGGAGGGTCTAAGTTGCTCAGCTGCAAACTGACTTGGCAGCTGTGTTTTGCAACAACAGGTGGAAAGGGCATCGACTTCACACAATTAAACACAGAATTTATCATCTTTAAAATGCCATGTATGTGATCTGCTGCAAAGCTGGGATTATTTGGGCTGCAGTGGGTTTTTCAACACATACTCTTGTCATCTAAAGGGATTTCTGGGCTTTTTTTTCATAACACTTAACAAGTGTGCAGGACATTTGCAAGATTAACAAATCTACGTATGGAATCTACGTATGGAATCTGACCATGATGTTACAGATTTCTTCCCGAAAAAAAAAGCCATGCTTAAGCATATGCACCTGTGAAGCAATTGTTTGGAAAAATAGATTGATTGATTTGCTTTGCCTAATAAAGTATTTACCCTCTTGGATATTTTAACCTTTTTTTGTGTGTTTACAAATCAGTCATGATGAACAAAATTAGTCTTTTCTTGACAGAAAATTATACAAAGAAAACTTTAAAAAGAAATGGGGATAAAAATCTGTAACATAAAATAATTAAAATATTCACCTCTTTCATGTGACTGACCTAAGACAACAGACGGTGACGTCATAACCCCTTCCCTCTTCATCACTTCAGTGTCACTTTATTATTATTGCCTTGCATCAGTTGAAAAACATAAACAAACAAACAAACAAACTCCCCCGGCCCCCCACAATCTCTTGACGTAAGCAATCAAAACAGAAATGAAAAAATAAGGGAGAACATCAGAAGCTCAGCCCTCTTAGGAACGTTGTGATACTGGAAACCAGCTGATGCCAATTAGGTTACGTTCACAAGTGGTGTCTTTTTGGCTTTTTAACTTCTGCATGTTTTTGTGTTTTGGTTCGAGTCCAAACTGGTTTAACTGTGTCTTTGGAAGGCTAAGATTTTTAATTTATTTTAATTTTTTTGCTGAGGGACAATGCCTTTGCTTTTTGAAAGAAAAGAGGAATGCATTGAATTAGGAGAATTTTCCTCCTAGACTTGCTTATTTTGGTTCTCAGACTCATGTTTGATGCATATGAAAACAGCATGGAGGTGCAGGCATTAGAGAAAGTGCTGAGCACTGGTGAATGCGGTGCAAAGCCATGTGGCTTTGGATTGGGGGCTCATTCTCTCACCCCCGTGTTTGTTCCAGCAGCATATGTGTTCAGTAAATCTTTGGCCCGCACCGTGGCACCGCGAATATCTCCCACTGCTTGATGTGGTTTCACAGCAGTGCACTGTGGGTACTGGAGCGATGCTGCTGAGGTAAAGTAGACGGGGACGGGACCTCACCACAGGACCCACATTACAAACACGAGTGTGCGTAAACCATTCCGCTGGCCGCGTGTTTGTTACTGGCTACCACTTCGTGCATATTTGCAGGAGAGCCGCGTCTCATGTAATCCCAGATTTGTTTCTGTTTGCTTGCAGACATCTGCGTATATTGCGCCGTGTTATTCAGAAGTGCATGTGTTAGTGATTTCGGGGCCTTTAGCGTTCAACGGCCCCACATGCCACCAAATCCGTGACTTTGATTAAAGGGGAAACTTTCATCATTCGTCGTTTTTCTCCTCATCTTCTGCTATATCTGTTCCTCGTTGGCATGTGAAGGCATGCAAACAGTTTCTGGGTGAGTGATTGATTTCTGATTGCTTACATTTCTGGCCCTCCGCTGCAGATGTTCCCCTCTGCGTCTGACATGTACTCATTCACAGGCGCAAACAGACAGAGGATGGTCCAGAGCCAGAAAGTATTTGCTTTGCGTTTTGGCACCTCACCAACTAATTGGTTCTTAGTAGAGGTGATTGTTACTGTCAGGCCGTTTTTTTTGTTTGGTTTTTTTTTTGTTATTTTCTGGCTCAGCATGTGTGGTTGGGCATGTAATGGAGATCATTCAAGGCACTTGTTATGAGTGTGGTTTCAATCTGGCTGAATTAGGGCTTTGTAAGCAAAATGAAATTTCACCGCAGTTTTCAAAACAAAGCTATTGCAGCAAATTTAAAACATTTCAATCTGACAGGTTCTTATTTTGGATATGCAACATACTGTTCCTCTTTGTCTTTTGCAGCTTGAAACATTTTCCACCAGCTTCCAAATAAATGTCATGGAATTTTTTTCCCCCGTTTGCGTGGGGCGAGATAAAAATCTACAGCGAGGTGCTCACTGCCTTTGATAACTGATGTAGTTCTCAAATGTTAGCTTTTGCGTAAATCCACAGAGTTCACTCTGTTCAGACAGCCAGGAGCAAGTAGTCAGTCTGCAAGTGTTAATCTGTGTTTCTGCATTAATTACCTGCTGCTGACAGATCCCTACCACCCAGACAGAGCAAAGTTGAGGTGAAGCACTGGAGAAGCTCTAGTAAAATTTGATATTTTCTACTCAACGTGGGCCTGAGGTTATTCTGCCTTCTGGACACGTACAGCGCCGGAGGAGAACATGCTTAAGACTGAACAGCTGTAACCTGTGTGAGTGTTGGGCAATATTCATTTTATGTACTGTTAGCCCTTCTTCACAAAACATTTGATATAATTTATTGTTGCATATTGTCAAAAAGGCTTATTGGACAATGTGATTTGAGACATTTTTAAATGTTTTATTCATTTCTCCACTCTCATTTCTTAAATTGAGATATAAAATTTCTTCTGAATGTTAAGTATATTGGTTCTTCTATGGACACAGCAGAGTGGAAACTTTCCAGATGAAAGCTGCTTTCATTCTATCCCACCCCCATCCTTTCTTCTTTTCACCCTTTTCTCCTTGTACCTCTCTTCTTTTTTATGTTGTACAATTCTTCCTCGAATTTCTTCCTTCCTTTCTACTTTTCTTCTCTCCGTGTATCCTTCCTTTTTTCCTCCATTCCCACGCCACATTGGTGAAGTTATTTATGCAAAGTCAACTTTATTTGTGTGGCACATTTCAGCAGCAAAGCAGTTCAAGGTGCTTTATGTGATAAAAATATGACACAATAAATAAGCAAAACAAACATTACATTACAGTAGCAGAATAACGAGAAGTAATGAAAAGTTGTAATCCAGACCAGAATTAATCGATGTTTCAGTTATTATTAATCAAAGGCAGCTCTAAACAAGTGGGTTTTTAGCCTTGTGATACATTCTCCCGGACGAGCCCCCATTTGTCACGCCTGGCTCAAAGGTGATGACAAAAATGGGAGACAGATGAGCGGACCTATGCAAATAATAATTTGTTTATGCAAAAACATGGATATGGGAGGAATAAAGCGCCAGTCTGAGAGGGGTGTGCACCAGGACAGCTGCCCATTCTGTGCTAATCCAGAGACCAACCAAGCAGATCAGTACCTGGCAGGACCTGCTTGGTTACCAGTCACTGGGCTTTAAACACCAACCCAGTGTGTTCAATTAGCCAACCCATCCGCCTGCTTCCTGAAAAGAAGAAGAAAAATGAGAACACCTAGTGGACTGGAGGGGATCATCATGCTTGATTTAAAGCAACTCAGTGTTTTGGCAGTTTTGCAGTTTTCTGGAAGTTTGTTCCAGATTAGTGGAGCATAAAAACCAAATGCTGTTTTTCCATGTCTGGTTCCAATTCTCAGGATACAGAGTAGACCGCAAGTTACTGAGTGGTCTGCAGTAAGTCGTTCCCTTAGCTGCATTTTTCTTGGAAAATTTTAAGGCTTTCACATCAACTTGTTTGTTTTCTCAGAACCTACAAAACCATAAAAGAAGGATTTTATCTAAACGTGGTGTTAAACTCATCAGTGCGTTGTCAGCACCAAGCACTGCAAACCCGTGTAAGCTCTCTCGAACATGGAAAAAATAAAATCAAGAACATGAATTTGTGCAGACTTCCACATCAAATGCTTTCACAAGCTTTCACCCCCCAGCTCCGCCCTTACTCACAAGCGTTTTCTACTCCCAAGGAGCCCTGTGCGAGAATGTAATCCGTTCACAAACCACAAAATTGAAAAATGACCACCTGACTCGCTTCCAAACTGAAAAGTGAAGAGCGCTTGCAACACAAGTCTGTACACTAAGACCAAATCTTTATACAAGACAGAAGTAAGCCATTGAACTGAAACAAGCATAATTTAAGGATGTCTTGAGGTCGTGTTCAGCTAAGACTCTCTTCTGTAAACACTCCCTTACTTACACTTGAATTTGCTGCAGGTCATAAAACGCTGCGGATGGCAGGCATGCAAAATCCTTTCGGGTTCAACTCGGCACAAGTCCAGACTGATGCAGTCACATTGGCAGATCAGGTAGAGGTGTGTCAATTTGATCTCTGATCAGTTGTTCAGATTGCATGAATTAAATAACTCTGTTGTGCATGATTTTCCCATAACTATGGAAGGAGCTGCTGCTTACCCAGCAAACATAAACTGAGGATGATTAATATGTTCAACTAGAGATGAACACAACTGTTATTACGGCTATACAAATAAAACTTCCCAAGCGACTGCTTTTCATTAAGCTTACACATGAAGTAAAACCATAAAAGTCGGTTCCTTTCAGTTAATGACCTTAGGTTTTATGCCAGCTGGAGTTGCAAGACATTTATGGAAGGAAATCACAGTCATCACAAAGACAGCACCTTCTAAGGCATCGTGATTTATGCTTAGACAGAGGCAGGGCAAGAATTTAAAAGCTTTCACATTGAACGTCTAAATCCACAAATAACGTGATATGAGGCATCACTTCATGTCTTTGTTTTGTGGAGGAAGTGTGGGTGGTGAGACGGGTGGGAAGATTTAATTTTTGGAATATTGGGATTTTATTCTACCAATGCACACTTTCCATGGTTTGGAGAGAATTCAGCATGTCCAGGGGAGAGCTTTTTGTCATTTTGTTTGAATATTGAGGATAAACACAATGTCTGAATGGGTCTAAATTACTTACACAAGGTGTAGCATTGATCATGTCCTTGAAAATCATAAACCAGCTCAATTGTTTCTTTTTTTTAGAAAAGGAATCAGGCAAGTATGACCTATTATTATTATTATTAGCCGATATGCATCCCACTTTTTTATGACGGTCTTAACAACCCAATTTAAATCTTTTTCATCTCACAAAAAATCAGATTTCTGCCACGTCTGTAGGCAGAACTTAATTGCTTAATGTATGCAATAGTTTTTCATCCGCAGTCAGTCATGTCGTATGTTATTTGACTTTCATGGCTCATGATTCTGCACCAGAAGAAGATGGACGGTATAAATCGGCATGTAAACAATGGCTAAAAATTATAATTCTGAAATTATAAAGGAAGTCCGTGTCACTGCATCACATCATAACTCCACACTCCTGGTCCAACTATAGATCCAGACAGACTTCTCTACAGGAGCTGCAGTCGATGCTCCTCAAAAAGCCCTTTGTTATCAGCTGTGCTTTCTTTTTTATTAAGCTTCTTTTGTCTTGCTGTGCTCTTGTGGCAATACTTTCGGGTCCAGTTGATGAATAACTTTAAAATCAATCCACAGGTCGGAGCATCAACGTCACACAGCTGCGCAAGAATGTTCTGAATGACCATGACCAAAAAAAAGGGGGGATTTCAGCCAATGGACTACGTGTGGTTTTGCTCAGTTTGCTGTCCCGGGGTTTTGGGGTGTTGAGCGATCTGTTGGCTGCTGGAGGGTGATTGTGCTATGGGGATGCTGTGGATGTTTTCGGGTGTATTTGGTGTAAGATTGGCCCATAGGAGCCTGAGCCTTATATTGGCCTGTCAATGCTGTGTCTCAAGTTGCAATTTTATTTCATGTCTCCAACCTTGGCAGGACTCGCCAAGACATCCTCCCTTTGTTTTCACCTCTCTGTCCCTCTCATCTTTGTCGCTTTATAATAGTCATTAATTTAACAACGTCATCAATAAGAGCAATGCAGCCATACGGAAAAAGAAAACCTTCTGAATGCCAGTACAGTACTTGTATATCGCTGAAATTATTTTGCAACAAATAGCTGCAACAATTCTGTGAGCAACCAGAGTAGCTTTTGTTTTGCCCTCTAAAACTTTGTATTTTTGAGTTCAACTGCTGTTTCGAGTAAATGGTTTTTCTTCCTTTTCTTTTTTTTTTTAAAGCAGCAGCTTTTTCATTAAACCACAAACTCTACTTTAGCGTAAGGAACCCAGGTGCATCTGGGGAAGCAGATGCTCCCAGAGCAGACATGCAGACTTCCTGGATTAATTTTCCCCTGCGCGCTTCTTATTTCTAAACGCTGAACGAAATCACAGCGAAGAGCGACCCAGTGGACCATTGAAGCTTCCAGATTTACGAGGCCAGCACTGAACGGTGAAGGTCTGGTAGTGAAAACACTGTCCGGAGGCGGCGGGCTGGGAGCCAGGGTGTTAGTTGACTTAAAACAACCTTTTGGTGTGGTACAACGGTGTCCCTTGATGAAAACGTCTGCACTGTCTTGTTATACAGCTTCTCTGATTTATGACGGCAATCTTCACGTCGCTGCGGAGCCAATGTGAAGCCATCAATCATTCGGTTTCTGAAGAAATCATTAATACTCCACAAACAGTGAGAGCTCGGGAGGAGAACCGCGCTCTTCTGCTTATTTCTCCTGACCCCTGAAACGCAGAGCGACGTTCTGTTCGCTCGGTGTTGGGGAATCTGCGCTTGGTTTATGATTTGTGGCGCCTTCGGCTACGCAGGTTCAGCCACAAGCAAATAAGCCGTGTTTTCTCAAAATCAGCTCCTCCGAATGATCTCACTGAGTTAATGATAGGGGTTGAAGTGCAGTCAATGAGCTCTTCCTCTGCTCCATCCTCCGCTTGGATGCCGCAGATGATGGAGTGATGGGAAGTGGGCTGGTAATGGGGGATGCGAGACCTGGCGCTGCTTCTTGGCCTCAGCCGCCCGGCGGCACGCAGCGGCAAGAGACAGCAATTAAGCCGAGGCAAAGAGCGAAGTCGTACGCGAAGGGAGCTCAGCCTGCGGCTCCTGTCTGGCCCACACAGACGCTCAGCGCGGCCCTCAAACAGAGGCCCCTCTGGCTGCTTTTCTTCCCCGATCCGTGTCTGCAAGAATTCAGTGACGTGAGCGTGGCAAGAGAGAAGTGTTTGTGTTTAGAGTCGCTGCTAATGATTTAAAATGTGCCGGGGAAACCTATGTGTGCAATCTGACGTTCGCTCTGTCTTTGCCAAGAGCCAAAGACTTGTTTAAGCGCCCTCTCATTTTGTGTCTGATGCTGGAAGCTATGGGTTTATGTAAACCTATGCCAGAGTTTAGAGGGCTTTTAGACCACCCCCAAACACGCAGACATATCCTGTCAGCTCCTGCCATGCATCATCTGTTGGACTCCTTTTAGGTGCATGTTCCTGTCCAAGGTTAAAGTGGGAGGCAGGCGAGATCAAAACAGCCACGGCAGGTAAAATATGGAGGCGAATCGTTTCACTTACCACACACTTTGATACATAAATAAGTGCGCACTCCTTGCTTTTCGGTTTAAAAGTGCCAGGCGCAGTAAAGGGCTTGCAGTTTTATGCCTTGAACACAAGATGTTGCTCTTTAGCTTGACTTGCTGCCGGCAAGGAGCAAAATCAACATGTGATAAAGGTTTTCTGGATTCTAGCCTGACAGCGATCTGTCTGAGGACTGTTTATTGAAACTGAGCATAAGGTAATTTGGAGCTTTGAGAGCCTCCAGTTTAAACTGATGCAAATCATGTATATTTAGAATCTGATCAGGCATATCATTATGCCCACCTGCATAATGGTATCTGTAATTTGTCTCTATTTTTTACACCCAGAACAGTCTTGACTCATCGAGGCATGAACTCCGCTATCATGAGGGTTTGTGTCTGGCACCAAGATGTTGCACCTGTAAGGTTTTGAAGTGAAGCCTCCAGGGATGGATGAGCCTTGTTTGTCCAGCACATACCTCAGATGGCTGTTTGGGCTGAAATTTGAGGAATTCGGAGGCCAACTCAGCACCTGGGGTTTGTTGTGTTCCTCAAAAACGTTTCTGACTTTTGCTTTATATCGGCTGTCTTTCAATTGCTGAACGACACCTCAGCTCTCAGGGAATGTGGTTTTAATGGAAGGTTTTAGCCACATTTTACATTAAAGGAACATCCACAGGAACTAAAACACACTGCCTTCTTCCTTCAGTGCCATGTTCTCCCCGGGAAAGCAATGCGTGGGCGAACCAGGTGACGTAGTCTTCTTTTGTCTCTCCAAACTTCAGTTTGGATGCTCACATTCCCATCTGGTTTGTGGAAATGCAGCCCTATGATTAGAAAACTGTGATGTAATCCATTTTGTGGAAACATCCCCACAAAAGCAGCAGCTTTTGAGATGCTCTGAAACGATTGTCCGGCGATCACAATTTGACCGTGACTCTGCTCAAATCAGTCCTCTTGGTAATTTTTCTTGTTTTAAACTTTTGGTTACATAAAATGCATTAGAGTTGCAGTGTAATTTGTCGTTTCAGTGAGTAGTCGTTTGTTGTGTGTCGGCTTAAACTTCCTACACAAATATGATCTGCAGTAACGCACATAGAGTGGATTGGTGGCTTCAATTCAATATCTGATCGATAAAAAGACATTAGCATCGGGTCTGATCACTTGAAGATGTTTTTTCTTGTGCCAATGAATTGCAAAGTTCCTGCTTGCATAGGTTATGTAACCAGTAAAGGTTTCTGTGGATATCCAAGAACAGTCCTGACCTGCTCCTGTATGAAAACATGTAAAAATCTACCGCTAGACAAACATCTGAGACAGAATAAAATGTAGCATCCTCTGTCTTTGTGGTCATCCTCCCCGTTTCCTGCCGTTCACTTTTACTGCCACAGGCTGCTTCCTACGCAACGCTGCAATCGCTTCGCTGGTTGGGAGTTCACTACAGTAGCATATTTAGACAGCTGTAAGCCCAAAAGCTCTCGGGGAACACATGGTAAAGGATTTTTTTTATATGTGGGAGGAGGATAAAATGAGGGTTTAGCTGATCCACTGCAGCTCTTTTCCTGTGCGGTTACTATTCATTCATGCTTCAAATCGTTCCTTTCTCTCTCGCCTTCCTCACCTGGACTCAACACCAGCCTGAGAGGAGGACATATGATGAGGTTTCGCTCTTCAAGACTTCGCGATTGGTGATTTTTCTGTGTAAACTGTGAAAAAAAGTAGAACTTAATTTACCTTTTCACAGTTTAACGTAAAGTAGCGTGCGCGTGCCAAAGGTTTTGTGATGCGAAATGAATGTTGTCAGCGTGCCTAAGAGAACATTGTGTTTCTTGGCGTGCAAAAGAGCAGAGCACATGCTGAAAGCGAACACACAAAGGCTGAGGCTAGAGGGTAAATGTTACTACTTAAAGCCATTAAATGAGCCTCTAAAGCGTGAGAGAGGCGACGTTACAATATCTGTGAGACGGTAACACCAAACGGCTCAATAAAGATAGGAAAAAGGAATATTTAACAAAAATAATACCTGTAAGAGCTCTCTGTGTGCATTTTGCAGAGGTTACGTGTTTAGATGTGACACTTTCCTATTTTCACGAAATGAATAAGTGAATAATGTGTGATGGTGAAATTTTGAAGCTGCATGTGACTTTTAAAAAATATTGTAATAACTTGTTTTGTTTTATGTGTGAAGAATTGAAATAAGTTCTTTAAATTAAGAGTTTACCATGTTTGTGAAATTACTTCTTTTTTTTCTTACAAATTTTCTTAATAAATTTTAGGGTCACTGGCACAGTTAATGCACAAGTGAGATGCACATTTGTTTTCTATAAATTCCACATTTACACGGGACATTTTTGTCAATATGTTGTAATCTTGTAGCAATGACCAAAAAGCACAGAAGTTTAACTTCACTCGGCATGACTAGTGCAGTGAAGGGTTGACATGATAATGTGCCTCCTGTTGTGATTATTCACAGTAAAATCTAGAATCTCACAGGACTCCCTGTCAACGAGCAGGAAAAGCTGCAGACTGATTTCAGATTTCATAAACCTGACAGAACTGACTTTCAGAAGTCACTTCATCTTTTCACCTCTCGACATGCTTTCAGAAACATACGCAGCAAGGTCAGAAACTTTGTATAGTTTTAGCCTTAGATGTCATTTACTGTTTAAGTCACAAAGTGATTTGATTTAAACTGAATAAACGTCTCATTTACTGTTAGCATTCAGTGGTACGTCAACATGACTACATGACCTAAGGCAGCAAAATCAGCTGTTTTCTTTCACCATTAGCTCAGCGATCTAAGTTCTGGGCAGGACTGAGATTGAAAGCTTTGAAAGAAAAAAAGAAATTTTTTTTATTTAAGTCATGCTTGCCATGAGGCTTTGGTTAAAAGCTACATGTGCCCTACTGGCCACATTCTCTTGACGTACTGTGGTTTTGATAAAACGGGTTCAGGGGTTCAGCTTTATTCACAGTAAAAAGCTGAAATGCTGTCAAGTCATTATGAAAAGAGAAAACATTACTTATTGATGCATCGAGAAGAACTTAAGGGGAAAACTGATGTGTATGGGGTTGGTTCCATGTATTCCAAGTCTCATTTACATTGTTGTCTCCTTGGGTTACATGTGGCTAACAAAGAGTGACCTCAGTTGATAACAACTTGAGCATTTGCTGTAGGGAATACATCTACTTTTTCACTTTGTGGTCTTTCTGTGGAAGCTTATTTTATTTAAGCTGTATTAGTCCTATAAAAAAGTGAGGTTTTTAAAGACTTTAATCATCTTACTGTTCTGCTGCTCAGTAATTTTATCTTAAAGTTGTTTAAACTGTAATATGCACGGGCATAAATGAAAGTTTTTTTGTTTCTTTTTTTCCCCCTGCAGGTTTCTTTTGGATTTTGCTTAAATATGGATGTGTTTTGAACATCGTGAAAATACTGAAGCTGAAGTTTTGATCCCTTTTCCATGCAAGCTCCATTAGATGATTGAGGGTTTTCTTTCAAACAGCCTATTTCAAAAATTGCCAACAAAAACATTTAGATGGGGCTTAAATGTAGGCTTTGACTAATCCCTAATCATACTTTTGGGCATGGTTATGGTCATTCTTTTCCATTTCGAGCGATTCTTCGATGGATTTGCTGCAGTTGTGCGCTCAGGCTCGTGGATAGACAAACTGCCTCTGATTCAACTTTCACTTTGGAAAAGACTGACATGTAATATATTGGAAGACTCCCTGATAGAATGCAGGCTTCGTGATCACAACCAGGGAATAAAAGTATTTGCATAGCACATTTTATGCAACACAAGTCAGCCAAAGTGCTGCACACATTAAAATATGCTTTATATGTTTTTGAATAAATACATTTTGTTCCAAAAAATATTCATCTTCCTTGAGCTTTTTTGCATTTTTGCCATATTGTTTCTACAGTTTTGAGTGTTTTTGTCAGATTTTTGTGTGACAGGAACATAGATGGATATTTTTTTTTTTTACAAATAAAATGTGAAAAATGTTGGTCGTAGATGGGAACCAAAATCTATGCAAGCTACCTCTAGGTTAGCTTCACCAAGCAAGAAAAGCTAGCTTGTTTTAGCCAGAAATGTAACACTGGAACGTTTCTGTGCGCGTGTAAAAGATTTGTACTTCTACAGCTCAGGAACCTGAAACAATGCAGCCGAGGATAATTTATTTCTACTTTAATAGTTTCCATATCTGTCGGTCAGATGCAGGTCATAATAAGGAACTGATGAACACAAGCTTCTTTCAGACTCTGTGTAATTGCATCATTATTTAACAAAGTGGAAAATGTCAGTTTTCAGAGGACGCTGCGTAGGTTAAAACCTCCACCGTCCACCTTTTATCATATTGCTCTCACTTTCTGTGATCATCTGAGAGCCAAAGGCAACAAGCACTGCAGATTTACAAAATGGGAAACACATGTTATTGGTGTGATTTTATTTTTAGGGTTAAAAACTGAAACCTTAGCTGCGTGAAGCCTGTACGGGGATCAGGCACGTCTTTTCTGCTGCTACAGAAAAGCTCAGTGTGTGAAAACTCTCCTCTCGGGACAATATGAGCAGTGAGCCTCTGAGACAAACCAGGTGCCTTTTCATGTGGAGGTGCGTCTCTGTGTCTGTGGTTGGATCGTTGTCTCATTTTGCAATCATAGAAGAAGCTAACAAGAGAGCCAGTTACACGTCTGCAAATCATCAAGTCTGGATTTCAGCTTTGAACGTCACTTTTTTTTTAGCACCAGGAGGCCACTAATTAATCTTAATAACATGACTCTTGGTGTGCCATTTCAACTCAGATCAAGGTTTTAATTTTATTTGATTTAAATTATCCACCTAGATTTTCAAATTTATAGGGATGTGTATAACTTATTTTCACACTCTGTGTTTTCTGAGTTCATGTATACATAACCTGTTGCAGGTTTTAATTTTTAAGAATTGTAGGTTTTTTTTCAATTACTGCATGCAATTTCTTTTAATATAATGTGACAATATTTAAGAAGGCTTTTAAAAGCAATTTTAAATGATTTAGTGTTAACCAAGGCATACGTTAGCAAATCAAACTGGAGCAAAATAAAAAATAACATTTAAGTTTTGTATTTTTTAAGAAAGGAGTTATTCTTCAAAGTTTTATTTACAATGTCAACACATCCAACTCCCAACTTCCAATTGATAATAGAAAGAAAAATAAAATCTGTAATCGTTTTCTGAGCACATATGTTTTAACAGCTGAGAATGAAAATGACTCATATTATTTTTGGATTAATTTAAATCATTTCATAAACTCATTACGGTACTTGTTAGGGGTTCACTAATGTTTTTTTTTATCAAAATAAGCCACATTCCTTTGAAGTTTCACACTTGCAAACTGATTCTCATTCATTCATATTTTTGGTTTTCTAAAAAGAAAACAAAACTTAGTCTAAGGGACAAATTGTCAATTTATTTTTTGTAAATTTTAGTGACAGATGAAAATGAGGAAATTATAAAGCTCATTGAGGAAAAAGAATATAAATAAAACATTCATGTAAGTCGAGCCTCTAATTTTTTGAGTGTCACACATGGAAACCAACACCAGTTACCATCTCTGACAGGAGGAACTTTACAGAGAAGACGGATGACGAGAGCAGGACACACGTCACGATGGAGCAGTGATGCCTTCCTGTAGTCTCACAGGAATCACCAAACACATACATGTTTTTCTAAAGAGGATCTAGTGTTTTCTGTCCTTTTTATTATTATTTAAGCAGTTAATTTCTGAACATTTCTCTTAATTTTTTTAAATTGTAAACTTGAGAGTGGGCCTAAATACAACTGCTGGGAACTGATGTACATTTCTTAATCTATTGTTAGTCATGGGAAATAAATCTCACACTACACCATGAACATATTATATAGTTTTAAGTGTTTACATGGGAAATGTTGCTGTACCATCAAAAAGTAAAATAAGAATATAGCAAATTGGAAGACTCGATTAAGAGACAGGTCACAGAGTTGAATCAATGAATATACTTTAAGTATAATGATATCACAAATGATATTTGTGATAAAATGCATATCAGAATTAAATGTTGTAATGAGCCATGTAAATAAAAATGAACAAATGAGTAAATATTCAAATATTCACTAAAATTCACAACTCAAAGAATTTTATTGTCCACTAAACAGCAGAAAATAACTGAACTTACTGAGAATGTTCAGTATCGTATTAGTAATGTTTTCATTATAAATCCATCCTTTAACTCTTTGGAGAAGAAAAAAATGTTTTATTTGTGCTGAAATTCCCTAATAGTTTGGTGATTTTCCTGAAAAGGAGATGCAATAGTTTGAAAGATCTGTACTTTAAATGTTTCTATAAAAGGTTTCCCGCTTTATGCAATTTTCCAACATCACATGCTTTCACAACCAAATTCAGCTTTTCCTTTGTTTCCAGTGACTCTCTAGCAAGGTGATGGAAGAATTTGAACTGTATTTTAAGTTACAGAAACACCAAATATCTCAAAGGACCTCAAGCTATTCAAACAGTCACAAAACATCTCGTATTTGTTCCCAGAGAACATATTCTGTACCGATTTCCAAAACAGCGCAAACTCTTCAAAGAAGCTTTATTTCCAGATGACAAGACAGCAGTGAGGTCTGTTCGTCGAAGCACAAGGGATTCATTTGGTCTCGGCTTGTCCATAAATAAGTTATGCTGCTGCTTTGTGTGCGTCCAGATCTGAATGTAGGACCCAGACTTTTTTATTTCTTCTTCTTCCCGTTGCAGCCCACCATGGAGGTCCAGAACAACCGACTCCAGCCACTTTCCATGCCTAATTTATACCCCTCCATTCCTCTTTAAAAAAGGTCAGAGTTGCTCTGATGAGTGAGTGAAGGGAGTATGTGGGATTGGGATCAGGTGTGGTGGAGTTCCTGCAGCAGTGAAACCCTGACGGCTCAGTCCGAGCGTTCACAGGAAAAGCTGCTAAAACATTTGCTGATGGGGGGGCGGGGAGGAAGCTCGGTGCTGAGAACATGTGAGCGGCGGTTTGAGGAAGCAGTAAATGTCACTGCTGATTCTTAATTACGTGGCGTCTCCCCGCTCTGCTCTGCTCTGCTCTGCTCTGCTCTGCACTGCGGAGGCTGGTGGAGCTGTAGGGAAATACTCAGGTGGGAGCACATTGTGGTTACTGGCTTTCTCATTATGTCACTATAAAGAGTTCAGACATTTATTGTAAAATATGACGCTGTAATTATTGTGGCGGACAATTTCACAGAAGACGTGTTACGTCCTTTCTGCTGATTGTCGATGCATCTTCTTGTAGAGTCAGCTAAACATGTTTAAAGATTTTAAAATGATTATCAGACGTGTATTTTTTTTTCCAGAGGTTTAGGTTTTCTTTTAAAGTTCACACAGCAGATGTGTGAACTTTTGAACCAAGATTTTGAGATTTTTTTGTGAGAATTTTCTCAAAATCCATTAGAGATGCATATTTCCATCACTCCTCTCAGCACCTTGTTTCTCCAGCTGTTTACACTTTAAAGGGGCAAATCAACTATTCTCTACCGAAGCAGAAGCTCTTATGACATCACCCTTTGCTGGTCTGCACACCCACTTTATTCTGATGAGTTGACATTTCTTTCCCTCTTCTTCTATTGTGCAACTCCACACAAATCATGTTTTATTCGTCTATTGATAATGGTATCTACTGATTGATTGATTTTATTTTTTGATGCAGTGAGTTCTTTTCATGAACTGTGGAAATAAATTGTCACGGTTTCAAAAGGGAGTCTAATCCAGGTGTATTCCATTATTATCCGAATTAGACTCTTTTTGCATTTATTTTGGTCCAGTTGACTCATAAAACGGCACATTCTGAATCCAAGTACCTCCAAGTGGCCTCCTGCTGGTAGATAATGTTTATTGCACTTAAATAACCAAATTTCCTTTCAGTGCGCTGGGAGTAAATTTTGTACTTCCTTTGGCTGCCAAAGGAAGTACAAAATGTACAGCAGGTACTCGCAAACGGTCGATCTGAAATATCCTTACCACTGTGTTACCAAAAGAAGTCTGTATAAAACAACCAGAACAACAAACACAAGAAAGAGGGAAGGGGTTAACTGACCGGCAGTAACAAGGTTCAATCTTTCCCTTTTTTTTTTTTTTTTTTTTTTTTTTTTAAAAACCAAGTTTTGGAGGGTTAACCGTTTTAACCCCGGGACAAAAGACTGAATTTATTTAAAAAAAACAAATTCAATGGGAAAAGGTCTAGCAC
>CAEGAF010185867.1:0-62109 GCA_903067075.1 Micropoecilia bifurca | reverse complement strand
AGGCCGGGGCCGGGAATCGAACCCAGAACCTTCTTGTTGCAAGGCAACAGCTCTACCAACTGCGCCACTGTGCAACCGGGTGAAGTTTTCTTTCCAAAACAGAAAACAGCAGTTTATGTTACATAATTACCCAGGCAATAAATGGAATACTTTTTGTCCTTACCTGCATGTGGTAACAGCGAGGCTTGATGAAAATAATTAGGCACAGCAGGTTTAGGAGACTTGAAGGTATTCTTAGTTTGTTTTGGATTTATCTAATCGGATGGCTGTCTGTTTTCCAATGCTGATATGAGAGATGATGAGTTTAGAATTAATTAGAATCACAATGCCTGCATGTATATATGTGTGTGTGTGTGTAGGTGTGTGTGTGTGACTGCATCAGGTTCAATGGGAGACCATTACATTTTTCCCTTCCAGCGTTTCAGAGTGGTGTTGGCATGTCATGCAGTGGTGGCAACATAACTGACAAAATGGATACCATGACATTTACCTCAAAGGAAAAGGAAAAGGCTTGACTGTGAATAAACAGTGGATATTAAAAGTTTGCACACAACCTAGCAGGTTTTTGTCCGCCTTTATTGTGACACGTATCCTACACTATTTTATTCTGCTAAAGAAAACAGTTTGGGACAAATGAGAGTAAATTAAAGTGTTCCTCTTTAGTTATTGTTGATAAAAGTGTGTGCCTCACACTGCAATAAAGGCTTTCAGAAAATCAACACTTCAAAATAGTAGAAGGTTTTAAATTAAACCATTATGCATATTGATTATGAAATTATAAGAATATGAGCACATTTCTCCAATCTTCAGTGTAGTAAGATTATGTAACCTTTTTTTTAAATCAATGAAAACTCATCATTATGTATGGCCGGTTAGCACAGCTGGCCAGAGTGTGGTGCTAATAACACTGAGGTCATGGGTTCAATCCCCATACTGGCCAATTGATAGCAGCGTATGCGTATTGATTTCAAAAAACATTAAAATATGAGAAATTTTGTCAACATCATGTAAGTTTTTCTTATCATCGATAAAATGTTGACATGCTCAGCTGGTCAAAGTGTGGTGCTCATAACGCTGAGGTCGTCACAAAACGCACATGTATTTGGTCATTTTCTAGGTATGATGTTAGGATAGTATAAATCTCCTGATTATTGTTTTTTATATTTATTGAAATTGTAACAACAATGATTCAACTATATCAAATTATTATGACATTCATGCTAATGAGGAGTGTGTGTAAACTTCCGTAAAAGACAGATGGAATTTTTTCCCAGTGCCTTGAGTTATTTTTTCTCTTTGTGCTTCACATATTTGGCCTTCAGCAGCTCTTTCTTTAACACAGATTGCAAGGCTGATTTTGTCTATTTCACAAGACCAGCCCCCGTAGGATGAGCTATTCGTGCCTACATCACAAAGCAGAAGCAATCTTCTAATTTAAATGAGACAAAAGTTAAAATGTGTGATTACTCAGCTTGCAGCTCTCCAACAGGGAGTATCTGCTATTGGAGAGCATGTTGTGTACGTTTTAAATAAAATCTGTCTGTTGGATTCTAATCCAATTATGACCTTGTTTACAGACCATAACATGCATCATTGTTAGACTCAAATACTGTTTGTTTCCTTGTTCGCCTGACTTCATTAGGCAGACGGCTGCCAGTCCCATCTTTTATTCAGTGGAATACATCTATTGGTTGTGGGATAATAAGCTTTGCAATCATTATAATGGAGGTCAGACAAAACAAAAGCTCTCTACTGAGCATACAAATATTTTCAAGATTTATTAAAGAAAGTATACATTGGACAAAATTAGTGTCCACAAAAAATATTTAATTGGAATAGTTTGGCTTTACTAATTTATGATTAGTATCTTTTTAAATGTATTTTTTCTGAAGACATGGCAAATACAGAGGTTGGACTTTTTTCATTTATGGTTTTTAATCAGTGGCACTTTTTTCATTTATGGTTTTTAATCAGTGGCACAATTGGTCTTTTATCAGTGATATCTGCAAGAATACAATGCTCAGTTAGCGACAACCAGTCAGAGCCAGGAGGAGGATCTTAACGCTGTCAATCATGCTGATGCTCAGAGCCTGTCATGTCTGCTCAGGATCGTTAACATGGCCACAGATAAACAGTTTTCTGGTAATTCTGAGTTGATGCATACACAAGCGTGATTGACAGCACTAAGATTGGCTTTGATTGGTTGTTTTTGAACACCAGAGGCAAATTTTTTCTAGATAGGAATTATAGCATTTGGAGTTTGGTCATGGCACGATGACAGTTTTAAACAAATTTCTAAAAACATGTTTTACATTTATTGTATATAAAAGTTACAGCACTTTTAATATTTTCTGTGAACAGCCGACTTTCTTTTGCAGCTTACTCTCCGTATGAAAATTATCAATGGCTGAGTCCTTGACTAACTGCAATGGCATAGTATTTCTGTATTGAAGAAAAATGTTTTTATTGGTCTTAAGAGAAAAAATGCGGTTTGGTTTTTCATTAACTGTACGCAAAATTCCTCAAAATTATGGGCAATATGTTAGAAATATGTGACTGTATGATATAAATCCTGAAGATTCACTTTAAATATATATATATATATGTATATAATGAAGCTGCGGAGGACCAGACTGTTTGTGTTTTGTGCATCCTTGTTTGTTCAGGAACTGTGGCTGTGACTGGCTCTTGTCCACACAAGGCCTCTTCTGTGGCATGTGCCAGCCCACTCACATGCTAGCCAAGTCCACCCACTCCACTGCCCTTTTATCCACCTGCCACTCTCTGTAGATCTTTAGACCGGGAAAAAAAACACGTATTTCGTTCTCAAAACACTAAATGAGATGCCCCCAGTCTTTTTTGTGCATATATGTGTATAGTCCGTCCCAGTTTTTTTCTGATTGTACGTCTGTGTGCCTAAGTGATTGCTCTCTCGAGTCTTGTTTCAGCGCTCCTTGGGTAATGGGAAACTGGGAATCAAACGGATGCAGGACTGATTGCCTCCTTTCTGTCCACAGAAATGCTGCGGGGGTAAATAGGACTATTTATTTCCTTCCTTGTTGAGCCTTGTTTTCTTCTTTTCTTCAAAACTTCTTTTCAAAGTGCTTCCGTTTGGTCATCATATTAGTCATACCTTTGGCTGAGCTAAAAACAGAACATCAAACTGAACCCATAGAGCCACGGGTTCAATTTCAAGCACACCTCCGCTCTTCCTGCGAACACTGGGCGATGATAATTTAGCCCATTACTTTCTTTTTGCTCCACGTTGTTTTGTAAGAGCTAAATATACCTTCCTGCTGCAGGAAGGTAAATGACATCTGTATCTGTGGCTTCAAATAGACGGAAACGCAGACATGTGGGGGAGTAGATAATGTTTAATGCTACCTGGTGAGTGTTATTAATCTGACGCTGGAAAAGCTAAAGGGGAGACACAATCTCTCACGGATTGCGTTTCCGGAAGGAACGTGTTGACATTTTCCCACTGAGAGTTAGAAGATGAGACGGGTGCAACTCTTATCTTCTACATTCAAAGCGACAGCCAGAAACGTGTTTTTAAAAATTCTCATCAGTGTCTCTTTTTCCTTACTTGAGATTTCTGATGGCATTTTTTAATCAATAGTTTTGTCTTTCAAAGTTTTGGTAACAGAACAAAAGACAATGCAATGACTCAAACTAATTATTTCAAACATTTTGCTTCAAGTTCCTGGTCAGGAGCCGATCGCGAGAGTATCTGCTGATGCGTCATTGTAAATGTTGCAAGAAAAACTTGCAATTATCTCAGCTATTCATCTGTATCAGGAAAATCTTTTAACTCCATTCCCGGCCAGAAATGTTCTCTTTGGTTTAGACAACTTCCCCATATCGGTTTATCCTTCCTTCAGAGATTTCCACCTTTTTTCTTTTTTGCTTTTTGCACAATATGATAACATTTCAGTTTGATTAATTTGCTTCACTGAATAAATGTTAGTTGCAGCATTGATGTGGTTGTCTTCTAATTAGTTATTTGGTATTCAGCTGTAATTAAGAGTCTTTATGAGGGAGAACGTTTGATTCACTCCAAACCAGTAGATAAAAACATGCCTAATTAGCTACTTTTTCACAACATTTTAAAAATTCACATGACATGATATATATGTAATTGGATTGTATGTTTTTCTTTTTTTTGTCCACCTTGCTATTACACCTTTGTTAGCAAACCAGTAGCAAGTGTGGTGAAATGATCTTTTCTGCAAAAAAAAAAAAAAAAATTAATGACACCCAGCCCCAAAACAATAAAAACCACTTTTGTTGTAAATAGTTAGGATCTCATGTGGAAGTCTCTTCCTCACAATGCAAGCTTTAAATTACCCCCATATCAATCAATCTGCCAGCCTACCCTTTGACATGAGCTTATTTATTGGCCCTATGTATTTTACTCTTGACATTTAGCTCTGGGCTCTTGACGTCAGAATATAATTACTTCAGTCAGCACACACAACCAAGGTGTCAGGCGGGATTGATGGAACTGGTTTGTGTGATTGGAATCAACAAAGCAGGCGACACATGCATCACCACAGCTGCAAAAAAAAAAAAACAAAGACACCAGAAGGATGTAATCAGCAGTGTCTTCAATTGAGTCCCTCTAAAGACACTTTAGGAACACAAGCCTCAACCTATGCTCCTGGTTATTAATGTGGCTAATGGCCCCACGGTGACGTCAAGGAGAGGGTGGTTGCTTTTCTCTCATTGTGTCGCCTGTGATAGAAAATCTCAGGAAGTGTTTGATGGGATCATTATATTTCCCCTTTTTGGTTTTGCTTTGTGTAAAGTGATGAGGAAAAGAAAAATTTCTCATCTCGTAAAGGGTCATTTGGGCAGATTTAATGGTGCATCCTGTGTTTCAAACAAGAGAGGATGTTTTGTGTGCTTCCTTTTCAGTAAAATCCGCAGCAGAAAGGAGTGTGGAGATGAGCAGTAAAGCTGTTCTACACTGTAGTTTTATCATCATGAATTTATCAGCAGCACAGCTTCAAAAAAAACAATGCACTCCTCCTGTGAGCAAAGACGCAGCACAGTGATAATTTACCTTTGTCAGTAGAAACGTAATGCAAAAGTCACACACAAGACCTAAGGCTTGATTTTAAATCTCAAAGTTTTTGCTTAATTTCATGCATTGCTATCTGTGTTGTTTTTAGCAAGATAATAAACATTTTATTATATTACCTCTTCCCCTATTCTCACTAGATAAATGGTGTGTAGTTGTATATAGTGGCACAGAGTGAAACTTGTTTGAGATCAAATCATTGAGCTGCTATTTCTTTATGTCATTGTTGATAAGCTGTGTGATGTAATTCAAAGTAGAATAATCCCAAACAAGCAGCTTACAGTTTGAGTGTTTGACTTTGGTTTGCATCGGTTAGATTTTCACAATGCTGCTGAGCAAAACTCAAAATGCTCTATTTGGAAAATGCACAATATGCAACATTTTTCTTTAAGGAAACTATAAGATATGCATGAGATGGAAAAAGATCCCTGCTTGCTTTGATACTCTGATTATTTGAAGTTGCAAGCTGAACTCCAGGCCCTTTTTCCAGACTATAATAACAAGCAAGGATGTATTGGAGACTGTGTACCCACACACAAGCAATGCTGGTTATCTTCTAAACTGATAAAAAAAGGAAATTTGTTGTTGATATATAATAGAAAAATTCTAATTACAGCTCAGTCAAATGCTTCCACACCATTTAAGGAGCTGTAGGACGACTTCTAAGACTGATGATCTATCTTTTTTGGTGAAATGAAGCTGCTGTATCTTCTTCTAGAGATGCTACACGTTCATGAATTTTGCTACAGTCTCACTGCAGGTGTTGGTGCTTCACTTCAATTTTTTTCTGAAATACAATTTTCTTTTGTGTGGTTACTACTGAATTTTGTGACTGCAATCAGCTTTCTTTTTTATGAGCCCAAAGCAACCCGCAGGTGCAAAAGAAGAACGTTGACGTCACCCAGCAGCAAACTGTTAATGGAAGTAATAATGGCTGCCATCTATGGATTTATTTTAAAGTTTATTCAGCAATGGGAGCTGACAGTATTGTCACAAAATTATAACAACATGAAGGAAGCGAAGAAAAAGAAAGCACAACAAACTTTGTGGAGCATCAACTGGGACTTGTGTGTAGTCAGAGTGGTGGATCAGGGGAACCACCTTCTTCTGGCCAAATATGACGCATGTCTCACGTCTAATGTCAGATTTAATGCAACATGATGACCGTTCAGAGTCAAGATGCTTTGCAAACCATCAGATACTTTTTCAATTTAGTACCACAAATTAAAGTGGCTCAAATCAAAATATTTTTTTGGATGTAAGAAACATCATTGGGTTGCATTTGCCTATGTGAAGGTGGCTTTACTGACTCTTAATATTCAGAAAACATAATTGAATTACCTCTGCTCCAGATTATTCTACGTGTTGTGTATCCTGAAGTTTAAAGTACCACTCAGACCCTGGACTCCCTCAACAAAACTCCTTGTGACAGATCATCCTACTCATTATCCGCCTGCCTGCTCTCCAGCCCTCTGCGTGTTCATATTCTGGATCACTCAGCCTTCAACAAAATCACCTTCGGACAAAGCCCTTCATCAGACTGCCATGCACATCCCACCATGAGGATCCTCATTCCTCCCTCCACACTGTCACTCCACCTGTAAGCCATCACATTTTCAATCTGTGTTCAATCATTCATGATCCATATTCCTCACCCAGTCTTACCCCCCCGTTCTCTTCTAGATGCTGCAGAATCACAGACCCTGAAAAGCCCTTCTTGATCGTTCTTTACTTCCTTGCAAAAACTGTAAATAAATCTTTCCAATTCACATTCTGCATCTTGTACATAATTCCATATGTAGGTCAGGAAAATGCCTCAAAACATAGCAGTTTGGCTCACTTAATTGCAAAGCAGTAAAAAAAATATGTTAATCTAAGAAAGCCAGCGGATTGCATGTAATCTGCATTCTTCAAGAAAGGGGGGGGGGTGACAGTAGACAAGATGGGTTTCATTTTATGGTTTGCCTCCATTCTTGGCAGTATATGAGATGGAGAGGACTAAATGTTACAGCAAGGAGTAACAAAGGTAACTCCATACATTAATACAGATATTATTTGGCATAAAACACCAAGAACCTTTAATAGAATATAGTGATATAGTTTATTTAACTGTAACATCACCAAGTAGCTGCCGGTTTCTTATGTACAGTTTGTGTTCCATGTGTTTTTGAATGGGTTTGTTAATCTACAATAATAAGTTGTTCCTAATCTGTTCCCTAATTTTTTGCTTTTCTTCACAGCAAATCCTAGTGTATCCATTCTTATTCATTACCTACCTCGACACATAATGTAGTTTTTTTGTTTACTTGCAACTCTTACTGTATCTTCAGTATTAACTTGTTTGCAGGTAAATATGTGGAAGTAAATATCATCCCTAACATTTTGGTCCCTCAGAGAGTGTAAACCAGAGGTTGAGTAGTTACAGCCAGCAGTGATTTGTGATGAATGTGGTCCAGAATTAGACATTCAGAAGGCAAAAAACCAAACTTTATGAATATTTAGAGAAAGAACATAAGTTTCCTTCCAGTTTGCAACATTAACTCTGAAAGCACACATTCTTTTCTATTTTTATCCTGAATTTCATCTGCCCAGTTGCTGAGCTGCGCTTCCTTGGACAGCTTGCAGAATCTTTTTTTTTCCCCAGGCTTAATTCTAACTGGAACAAATCAGAGCTCTACCTGCTGCCAGCAGCTGTGGAAAACATTTAGTTTCTTCCCTCCGCGATGGGGATAATTGGACCTGTGGTGCTGTCACTCAGCCTCGTGTAGCTTCACAGACGCTGTGTGAGGATGTAGAGGCTGCCGAGCAGATGCATGTTTGCAGCCACACGAACAAAAATAAGCACCTTGTTGAAATGTCACAGTATGGCTGTTTGCAGTTGTGTCGTTTGATAAGGTTTCTGTGTTGCAGCTGATATGGGGAAAAAATCCTAACATGCTGCATATCTGGGCTTGAACCCCTTGTTATCCTGGGAGATGGGTGTGATAAAATTCAACTTCAACCTGCCATCTGCTCCCTCATCTTGATTTATGCTTACATAAAATCCCTGTAGCGACTCTGCAAACTACCCCATACCATATTAACATAACATTTGCAGGTGGCTGCACAGATTTCTGCCATCAGATCACTATGTTTGCAGGATGGTATCACAGAGGCGAAGATTAAAATGCATAAGTATTCAGATTCTCTACTTATCCTCTCTCTGGATGGGTAGATGGCAGAAGGAAATCTATCCTTTTTTATGTTTCTTTTGATTCATTCCTCCATCAGGAGCAGCATGTTACGATGGGGGAAAAAAGTATTGATCGGGCAAGTTCCAGCTCAGAGAATTCTCTGGGAACAATCCGTCTCCAGATTGTTCTGAACCAAACATGTTCTCACTGTCTCACACGTCAAGAAAGCACAACTTGTCCCTCTTCAAAAGCAGCCAAATCAAACAGTGTTTCATGTTCTGCTATGAAACATAATTTTTTTGTCTCGCACAGACGAAGACGCATCGCTCCTGTTCTCTCTGGTCTCCACTGGCTCCCTGTGTGCTGAAGAATTGATTTTTCTTTTTAATACTTGTTTGTTTTTAAATGGGGCCTGCATGGTGGTGTGGTTGCTAACTCTGTTGCCTTTGAACAACCCGGGTTCAAATCAATGCTGGGAACCTCAGACCAAAAACATGACTATTAGGTTAATTAATGCTTTGGCAGTGGATGGTTGTACGGTTCAGTCCCTCCTGGATGTTGCGATGATTTTTGTGAGCCTAAAATTACTGAATAGGTGGCACCTTTTTCCAAAATTCAAAATTACAGTTGCATTTTTTTAGTTTCATTTTTGCCAAAACATGGTCTTACAAAATGTCGACAGTGTTGCACATAACTTTTCCTCTCCCTCTTTATTTCCTCACATTGAATTATAATCCCTCCTTATCTTAAAAGTCGTCCTGCTTCTTGTCTGTGGTCTGATGTCTCCTCCTTGACTCTTGTTGAGAAAATAAAGATTTCCTTCAAATATGGAAGGCAACAATAAACCCAACTTCTCCGATTTAGCTTTATTCTGACTTTATTTTTGCACTTATTTCATGAGTCATGTGCTCAACAATCAGATGTTGGTACAGGCGGGAAAGACAAAGACGACGACAGGAAGTGGGAAAAGGATTGTGGCGCAGCATGTTTTCAGGTTTGGCTTTCAATAAATGTTAAACATGAAGTTAAATTAGGTTAAATCAAGAGGATTGGTCAAAGAATTGCAGTGATTGGTCAGAAAAGAAGAAAATATGCAAAAATGTTAAAGTGATCGGTCAGATTTGTGGTAAATAATTGAGGAAAATTGTGTACCATAAATTTTCCTCAAATAAAATGTGTGTTTTTAATTGATGAATTAAATTAAATTCCTCAATTAATTTAATGGAAATTCATCATTTTCAAATTTTGAAAATGATGAATTTGCATTAATGGTCGCCATTTAAATTATTTTCTGAAGACTTTGTCCCTGATGTTCAACACGTTATTCTACTAAATTTGTAGAGTTGTCTGTTTAACATCTGTTTAGACTTTATTCGCTATAATGTACAATGTTTTGATCAATCATTTGTTGTTTCTAAAAGTGCTTTATAAATAAATTGGATTGGACTGAAATAACTTCAGGGAATTTAGGTATTTACTGCCGTGCAATATGTGCTGATATGTTGAAATATGGGACATGAAATATTCATTTATTCCTGCTGATGCTAATAAACTCCTCAGGGGCACAACACCACAGCACAAATCCACCTCGCATATGTACACTGCACGGATTTCATCTTTATTTCTGTAAGTCAGCTTAAAGACCCTCTTCATTAAAATGGATGACGCTGGAAATAAAAAAGGTTGGGGGTGACTGAAGCTCCTTTTGTCCCCGTTTTGGATCACTTGGTGCAGCCACAGAGGTTGACAACCGTCCTGCTGAGGCAGGTGCTTTATGTTCATTCCCCAAACATTTCAGTGCACTGATTAATTGCTGCCTTCACAGCTAAGCAATAGAAAGCAAGCACAAGGCCTACAGAAATTTATCAAGTGACATTAACATGGATTGAAAGTGACTGGCAGCTCGGAGCCAACATCTCATTTTCTAGAGGCCAAAAACTGACTTTTTAAAGCTCATGGGAGCAGAAATATTTAAAGTAATAATGTTAGATGTGAAGTGGGTGTGGCTTGCAGAAAGATTTGTAACAGTGACCAAGTGGGGGCCTTGACTTCATATTTAGTTGACAAACCTTTGGCACAAACCTGAGGTTTCAATAAACATAATTTTCAAAGATTTCCTGCCTTTCTGTGCAGGTTCTCTGTAGCTCAGTCAGGATGGATAAGAAGAATCAATACATACAGACATTTTGGGGTCTTTACAGTGGTATATTAAAGAAGCAGTATTACATATTTTACAGGCGTGTTCTGGCATTTTATAGCAAAATCATGTCACATTTGTTATATTTAGTTGTTATGGAAATATTTGATAAAAGAAATCTGAATCTATAATTAAACACCTCAAAATCTCCTGTTCTTTCTGAAACTCATCTTTCAGGAAGTCATCAGAACATCAGTTCTCTCTTAGCTCTTCACAACATTTTTTAACTCTTGTGTTTCATGATGTTCAATGCTGCCAGGCTTATTTTGTATTCTTTACTTAATCAAAGGGAGACTTCAATCAAATCGGAGTTATTTTAAGGATAAATAATGAAAAATAAAATCACTGAATTTTAAGACTCATGGCAAATAATCAGAATGCTTCTGTAGCTTCCACAATGAGAGATCACTCTCATTGTGTTGTGTTTCAGTAAGTCATGGACCAGTCTGAAGGTCTGGCAAGGTTTTAAAATGCTAGGATTTCAGAACCATTAAAATGTTGTCATGCCTGTCCTATGATATGGAGGATTGAAAAGGACAAAATTAAATAAATAAATACATAATTAAAGCAACTGCTGATTATCCCGTCACTCGACTTTGAATTATTTCATGGTGACACTGCAGGAACAGGAACCATGGAATAACTAAAATATATTGTAGTGACCTATTTAATTATCTGTCAAATAAATTATTTATTGATGTATTTATTTATTTAATTTTGTCCCTTCTTAGCCCTCCGTACTATGGTGCAAATGTATTTAATAAAATGCTAGAGAACGTTCCAGAGTTTTTGGGAGCAGTTGTCCATCCCTCCCTGTTTTGTGCACTACCAGACATGGTCACTCTCATTTCTCAGAGCTCTATGGGCTTGAAACTCAAACTTTTGTATGTAAAGCTGTCAATAACTAGACATCTGATAAGTAGAGGTCAGGCTACCTAACCTAGCCTGGCTAATTAGCCATCTGATTACACAATAAGCATGTAAGTGCTTCTTCCAAATTCAGTTAGTGTTTATGTCATATTTTTACATCTCTTAAAAACAGTCTTTACTTGACCCTGTATGAAATTTTATTTCACTTCATGTGAAATAAAATGTGTGATTTTGCTAAATATCTGTATTTGAAAAAAAGCAAATTTTTAAAAAAGTTGTTGTTCTCAGTACATGAAATGGCTAGAAAAATATCAGAGTACATTGATATATATCTCTAGTAATCAATATTATTACAGGAGCAACAATGTTGTAAATATTTCCTTTAAATTTTTAAACAATCTTTTGCTGAAAATGCTTGTATGACAACCTGATGGTAGTTTTACTCAATGTTTTCAGTTGTTGTTGTTTTTTTTTTTTACAGGAAGCTATACTCAAACTAACTGTAGATGGGTTTGTAATTAAGGTTTCAACTCATTGCTAATTATCCTCTCCTATCTTAAATTCATGCATAAAAATAGGGGTGGCCAATGGTGCCACTGAAGGGCTGATACCATTTAACATCACAAACATGCAAATGCAGAACAACACAGAGCTGCTGCTTTCATCTGAATAATCTCTTTGATGGAATCTAGAAATACTTTCCCTCTGAGAATTCAAGAAAGAAACCCAAGTGAGCGCAACTTTTATTCAGCGCATTTGGAAAATAAATAACTTCATCTTATATTTATTACAAAGCATCTAGACAATAGCACACAACGGAGCACAGTTAAGAAAGCTAATCTTTGAAAACAGATTGAGTTAAGCGTCCAGGGTCTGTGTCCGTTTTTGCAAGGGCTAATGGAAAAACAAACTCAGTTGTAAAACTCAAAAAAGGTGAGTCATGTCACAGAAAAAACACTGATGTACTGGTATGTTGAAAATACAAGACATAAACAGGAAAGTGGCGCGTAAATATTTCTGGATGTTCCCTTGGTCATACAATTTTAATCACAGTGATGATTTTTAAGAGGTGAAGGATAAGAGACAAAAAACGGAGGATGGGAAGCTTGTCCATGCATGGTAACAAACGGCAGGAATATAGATTCAACTCAATGGCTTCCCTCCTGATTTATAGCCTTGTTTGCTAATCATCCTTGACCATTTGTAAAAGCATAACAAATACTTCAATCAGAAATAGAAAAATGTACAAATTTACAAAGAAACCTCCCTGAAAAAAACTATTACAAGTCCCTGCTGGTAAACGCGGCTTTAATTTTCCTCACATCTAAAGTAAAAATAAAAATTCTCCCCGATATGAGACCCACGTCCAGCTATGTCAGCATCGTTGGTGCTTCTTGTGAACGACTGTCCTCGTTCGTCATTGTGCTGTCGTCGGTCTGTGCGTTAGCCCTGAAGTGTAAAGAAGCAGTTCCCTGAACTGCTACAGCCAAACCTCAGAGGGAAAATCGCCCCCACTGAAGGATGGCACCGTCGCCTCCATCCGACAGCAGGGAGAAGTTCCTGGTAAAAACACTTTCACGTTGCACAGACGTGGATGGAGGGAGCCTGAGTGGAGGGCAAAGAGAGGAATGTCTTACTGAGTTGGAGAGCTGCTTTCCGCAAACTACATCACAGTCACACCAGAGAGGTTATGAATGTAAACGTGTTGTTGTTGCTGTCGCTGACAAAGTTGATCTGGCACTGCTCCAGCCGGGCGATGTCCCCGATGTCCAGCTCTGATAGCAACTGAGTCGGGTCTGTGTTTGTTGTCAGGACCTTCTGCTTCTTCTTTGGCTCCTTCTCTTCCTTGTTTTTATTTCTGCTGTCCTCCTCCTCTTCTTCCTCTTCTTCTTCCTCTGTGATGGAGCAGAGGCGGGTGGTGGTGCCCGGGTTTTCAGCAGGCGGTCTGTAGTGGCACTGCCCGTTCAGCAGTCTCCTAAGTGGCATCAGGGGCACGGCTTCCTCGCCCAGCAGCTGCTGCTGGCGGTGCCGGAAATCGCTCTGACGCTTCAGCCGCTTGAACTCGCTGAAAGCCGAGGTGGCGTTCTGGTAGAGGCTCAGGGCGATAGCTTGGGCTTTCCCCGACTTACTGACCAGCACGGCGTGACACCGGAGCACCACCGCCATGTTCTTCACCTGGTGCCTGTAGATCCAAGCCAGGATTTTGGGCCTGCATGGGTCGGCTGCGCAGTAGGTGATTCTGTTCAGAGAGTACAGATGGATGGGTTTCTTCTTCCCAGATTTGTCAGCACTCATTCTTATGCCCTGTGACCCCACCGTCAACCTCATCTTGACACTCTGCTCCCCGTAGTTGCTCCTTGCCCAGATCTTGGCCACCGCCTCCTGGGTGCAGCCATCTCCCTTTCCCGTGATGGTAACCACACTCCCAAGGTAACGCACGTTGTAAACGGGCTCCTCTTTGTTGAGTTCCACCTTCTGCCGTTTGGTGTGAAAGATGCTGCCCACCCAGTCAAAGGGGCAGTCGGGGAGCAAGTCTGGACATGAGCGCAGCAGAGAGGAGAGGATGGAGTGGTAGGTCAGCCCCGTCCCCAGACTCTTGGGCTTAGTCTTGGCATCATCCTCCACCAAAACAAACTTATTCCTCCTCCAGGGTAACATGGTGCAGACGGAAAAGTAACACCCTCTGCCTGCTTCTTTAAATCTTGTCAGTTGAGGCAAAATAAATAATGATTGAACTGCGTTGTGGGTGAAAGAGTAAAAAAAAAGTGCAAAGACAAGCAGCTCTGCGAAGCTTAGAGAAGAGACTGAGCTCTGTGCAGCTCAGGCAGTCTGTTCCTGTTCTCTCGCTCCTCCTTTCTCTCCTCCTCCTCTCTCTCCTCTTTAGTCTGCATCATGCAGAGCTGACCAGCGCAGGAGTCTTACACCAGCTCTCAACATCATCTCCCTCTCCATGCTTCATTCCTACCAAAGTGCTTTTTATCTTCTCAGGTCCAAATTGAGGCATTGCTAAGCTTTTTACTAATACAAGAAACAGAGATGCAAGACTGTTGAAGAAAGTTTTATGTTGTTTCCTTGAAAAGTGTGTTGTTTTGTCATTATGTTATTTGACAATTACTTACTTGTAGATCTTTTTGTATCAGCAGCTATTAGTTTAAAGGAGAGTCCAAAACATTAGATGCAGAACCAGAAGCGTCGGCTCATTCAATCATTTAAGCCAAAGCCTGTTAAAAAGTTTATTGGGTCCCTCAGCAGGATTTGACTTGGGGCTCCTGCTTCCAGTCAAACGGACCCCCAACTGACTCAGCGAAACGTCTTTTACATCATATTGTCTGTGATTGATTGGATCTGCAATATTCATCTAACAAAAACCATTATAAAACATGTCCAGCGAAATGGAAAGTGATAATGTATATGGTGAACAAGCAATAATGTAACATATTAATTAATATCAGTATTAGAAATGTGACTCAGCAATATAACTACTAAATTATAGCATCAGTGTTTAGATGCTAACAGTTACAGTTCATATTTTTCTGAGCCAAAGAATAGCTGATATTTCTTTTTGGTTGCAGCCACTTTGCACCTTCAATACAGAATCTGAACAGTTACACCAGCAGCAGTAGGTCAACCTTGTTTCACAGCCACTACTAGAGTCGTATTATTATTGTTGTATGTTTGACCTGCTGTTGTGGAGGAGATTTGAACTGGAAAGTCCCGTTACTTCATGTTACAAAGTTCAGAAATTGCACATAACACATGCAACACGTGCATTATGTGTTGTGGAGGTCACTGCCTGACCCTTTGATAAAAAAGTGGAAATATTGTCACTAAACTTTGTCATTGTCTTTTCCTGCCATTTGACAAACATTCTTCGGTGCTGTATAATTTTTATTCACAGCGATTTGCTTTTTACATTTGTCTCTTCCTGGTTACTGATTTGACCTCAGATCTTTATTCAATAGTGTTCTGAAATTTCTGGACGAATTTCAACAAGACAATCATTTTTCTGGCATCAAAACAGATTTCACCAGCCTGTGAAACTTTGCACTGTAAAAATAATGTAGCATAAAATCTATAAAGCAGAGTTCATGTGAAGTTTGTGTTTAAGAATGTATATATTTATTGGATGAAAAGGGAAAAACATAAAAATAAAATTGGGAAGGTTGTAAGCCCTAAGCAGGACTTTTGTTGCTTAAATATTAAAAATCATCAAACATTTTTTGCCTTTTAGGTGACAATAACTTCCTAATTGTACAACATTAAACCCAATTTTTGTGATTACTAACACTCTTGGATGTGTGTTGGTGTAATGGCCATAAGCTGCTGTTTAGTTTGAAATATTAACTCAGAATATTGGATACTACCTCCCATTATTGCTTATTGGATTTGTTTCTACCGGCACACCAATAAAGTGGCTCACAACAAGAATCATTAAAGTTATTACTTTCTTCAACATCTGTACACCCAGTCCTAGTGTTGAAATGTTATTAAAGCTTAATGGTTCATCAGATTTAGCAAATGGAAAAATCTTAGAAGCTCTAGAAGTCTAGATCCGTGTCTCGCTTCACTTACCTATTTCTGCGGAAAACCTTTACAACAGATTGATGTTCATCTGTAAAGTTGGATGAATCATCACTGCTGAATAGCAGGACCCTGAATGATGAGTCACTCCAGTTGCAAAGTAGCTTTGTAAAGCCTTTGACAGAGAAAAATAGGTTGTGTCTGCCAATCTTCACCCAGACCACGTGAGATTTTTCTATTACACCGGAGGCCAACATTTGTGCTCCCTGGAAAATTGAAACTGTGAAAAAAGACAGATGCATCCAACCCCTGACTTGATTAGATGCTGGATCCGAAAGTAACACAGATTGAAAAACAAAAGAGTGAGCCCACTCAGAAATGTTGCACTGATGAAATTGTGTAAGGAAGTTTTGCTTAGTGTTTCAATTAATTTTTATGCTTAATGGTTTCCTTAAGGATACACAGTTTAGGCCTAATGCTTTTTTTGTTAAACTGTAAATGTTAAAATGCTTTTACTTACACTTTGAAACATCCGTCCATCATGTCTTGACCAAGACGTTAATGAGATATTTTTTCTGAAAAAATTACATTTTACTTAGTATCATCAGAAAAATTAGTAATTTGCTTAAAAAAATCTTTAGCCACTCAGCAGCAATGAAGTGTGTGTCTCACTGACCTGCCTTAAGCTAGCAGATCCAATTAGCACTGAATATGTCGTCTGCTGCGTCCCTCCCCTTGTGCCTGTGCTCCGTCTCACTCAAGTGAGGTCCAAAGGAGGAGGTTCTGAGTTTTCCTGTGAAATACAGCAAACAAATAATAAAAAAAAAGATTCACAACTTCAACTTTATTCTTATTTATATTTCATAGCCAGTATATGTTTTTGTTCATTACGTCCACAAACATGGAAACTTTCAAATGTGTTAAATAATGTTCATTTGGAGGAACAATTTTGCTGCTCGTGTTTTAGAGAATCTCTCCAAACTTTAAAGCTTTCTAGGATCAAAATTATTCTTTTTATTAATTTTTTTGCTTAGATTTCATGTTTCCTTTAAGCTGTTTTAAATTCAGCATTCTCTTTAGCTTTCCTTGTTTGATTGATGCAGATACATTATGTATTCCTTTTAAAACACACTAGTATTTTTTTCCACAACTCCTGAATAACTGATCACCTGAAACGTATTGATCACTGAAGTACTTTGCCAGAGGGAGGTTGTTAGTTATTTGTTTTGCAAATCCAGGAGGAGCACAGTGATGCCAGTAAGCTGTGCCAGGCAGCACTGACTTAGTACCAAGGTCTCTACTGAAAGAAAAATGAAATAGCTCTACACTACAAAAGTATTTTCTCTTTCTCTAACCCTGGTGTGAGCTGTAAATTCTTCAGAAGAAAAAAGAAATCTGCTTCGAGGACAATGTCGAGTAAGCTCTTTTTTTAGTGTCTATGGCATAAATTATTTTCCCAAAAGAACATATGCAAGTAAAGGTTTTGTGACGAAACCTAATTTATGGATATGATACAACGAAGGTAATTAATATAAACATTTTGAGTGAGTATTCAAGGTGAATTGCTAGATTATTTTCTTCTTCCATTTTGTTTTAACCACAGAAATGTGTAGGTCTGTCACTGCTTTCTGTTTATGCTACTACTACTGTTGGTTGGCTTTTACTTTTCTTGGCTGAAAGATGACATTGTAAAGCTGGATAATTCCCTTCTGTTCCCCAGAAGGGAACATTTGAATGCAGTCACTGTGTGTAAAATGTACTAAATAATGGCAACACTGAGTGAAATAAAATGGTTTCTGTAGTTTTAGATGAAGCAACACCATCATCCCTTAGATCAGAAGATCAAATAACATTTGATGGTGATAGTACATTTGAAATATGACAAAACCCACTTAAAAGCAAAGGTACAGAAACTTGTTTCAGTTAAACAATTCCTTAATATTGATGAAACAGGAAGACAAATCACTAAAATGTACACAAATATAGCACAAAACCAGTCAGTAAATCATCTGTTTTCACATTTTCACATCTGTTTTGTTAGTCACAAATCTGACTTTCTTTTACTTTGAATAGATCTTCCATTGTGGCTCTTTAGCCTGACATTAGAATAACAGTATTTTATGATTCTGTTGACTTTGGCTGCTTTTGTTATTTTGGTTCTGAATTTGGCAGCCATCTTGTCTCAAGGTGACAACTTTAACATTTCCTGCATTGTGGTGTAAATGCTCAACTCTCATTGGCTTGGCCAAAATGTTCATGAGGAAAGAAAACAATACTTAGCATAAAATAGTTAAGATTCCATGCACACGTGCCTAGTTTAAGAATCAATGTCTGGATATGTTGGGATGGTTTGGAGCTAAAATAGAAAAAGTATGAAAAAAAAGGTTGTATGAAACGGCAGAAAACGTTTGGGACTATTGCAAAAAAAGAGCTCACTTTACACCTTCTGAAATATGTATGAAATAAAATGTTTTTCTGTTTCAAACCATCCCTGCTCTAAAGACTAGAGATGAGTGAAGTTAAGTCCACAAGTCAGGCAGAGCTCCAAACTAAAATTAAATTACAAAAAAGCACTCAGGGACGGTTTTTGTGCTCAGAAAGAGACAGTACCACTGTCCAAATGCAGACGGAGTCAGTTACCTCCGTCTCCAGTGATAGTTTTAGTGCTGCTTCAGAAGTTGAATATCATTTGTCTGCACTCTCTCCAGAGCAGCATGCTTACTTTTGCATTATGCTGCTCTTTTAGCTTATTCAAGTGCCATGGAAAGCAAGTGTGAAAGTAGGAATTGGGATGCAAGCTGCAGTTTTCTGTTCTCCACAACCCCTAAGTTATTAATGCTATGAAAACGTCAGGGCTCATTTAGTTTGTCATCCTTAGAGAGACAAGAATGCACCAGAATTAACGTCGGTGCAGATAATTAGAGATATTTCACAAACACGATGGCCGTACCTTATTAAGAACAGTGAAAGTGTTGTGCAACACAACCCTAAAGTGTGTTATAAATGAGAGTCTAACAGAATCAACAGCAAAACATATTCCTAAAGAGGCAAAAGATTCATTCTGTCATACTTCCAGATAACTAAATTAAAACAGCCGATTGTTAAATTGTAGATTCTGCTGTGCCCTCTGTGCAGCCTTTACTTTACCTCCCATTTCCTGAAGACGCACGTCGGTTCTCCCCCTCCAGAAGGAGCCCGAGGTGCTTGTGTAAACCAATTGCTTTTATCTCTGTGTCATCCTCCCCTAATTCGTCCTCCTTATCCTTAGTTCCTTCACATTGAGCTCGGAGGGATTGTTTTTATCCGGGGCAACGTACGCTACATATTTCTGTCTAGAAGGAGACCTAATTGAATTGGGCTCTCTCCTCATCACGCTACGCTTACCCAGCACAGAGTAATCAATGAGAAGGGCCTGGCAGAGAGGGGCCCCGTCTCCTAGATGGTTGATTTATGGTCCTGCGTGAGGGCAGCGGTGGAGAAGCCCGACTCAGAGAACAAATGATGACAGAGAGGGTTACTGTGCGCGTCATATATCAGATTTGTGCCGTCGACATAGCAGCACCCACATCAGATCAAAAGTGGCATTGCTGAAACTGATGGGAATGTTTCATAGCAATATATAGAGTCTAGAATCTTCCTTTGTTTACAAAAATAATAGCTATGAACCTCAAGAAGATGGAAATCAATTTTATCGAAGTCCATCTGCTATAGAATCCGATGCTGTACTAGAGAAGCTGGGAAGGTAATGCAGATGAAGTGAATCGTAGTTTAATCACCAGGGAGGGGGACGGACATTATGCACAGAAGCTTCGTTCCCGTCCTTAATCAGGAGAGCCGAATAGTCACAGAAGACCTGCAGGTCAACTTCCCCCTCCTCTACTCCTGTTTTATACAGTTGGGAAATTGCCGTGCTGCAGTAAATGTGCAGGACGGGGAACAAATAAGTCCATTACCCCAGATAAAGTGATGCATGTTAATTAGCAGCAGTTTATCTGGATCTAAATTATGCACCCATGTGGAATTAGAAATAATTCAGTATTTATGAGATTAAGATTGGCTGTCCTGGTAGAAGTCGCTGCACACTGATATCGCTCTCATTACCACCGCAGTTCTTCTCTGTCTCACTTATTGAGTCAAAGTTTATGAGTCATCTAAATCTACTGCAGATTTTCGGCCGGCTTGTTGCTCCAGGGTCGGATGCAAAGACCTCAAAGAGGAAAAGTGGCTTGCAAAAAGAATTGTTTTGAATATTAAAGGTACATAAAAAAATAAAATAAAATCTGATGTTGAAACAAAATGGAGGAGAAACGATGGGAGAATTTACTTTTTTTTCTTTTTTTTAAACTGAACAATCTTTCCAGAAAAAAAAAACCCATCTGGAAGTCAAACCTCAACCCAAGCTAAAGCATTTTGCAGCCTCCAACTGAAGAAGGGGAGTCAAACTAATTTTGTTCCACATAACGATCATGAATCTTTATGATTTGCCTCAAAATGTTGAGGAAAAATGTTGCCTCAACATTTTGCCAGTTGAGGCAAAATGTATTGAACTCATTAATTAACTGTTGAAATATTAATAAATAGCTGTCTCTGCATTCAATGAGTTCCTGTTGAAATTAAATAATACTGAACATCTTTTAACATTGATCAGTCCCTCCAGGAAACCTCCAAGTTTTTGTGATTTATTTATTAATCTTTTTCTCAATAAAAATCATAGATTTTGTGGCACCACCTTATATGACAGTGAAAAAAAAGCGAACATCTGTTGATTTTGAGTGAATTTCTGCAAAAAACTGGAGGAAATTATTGATATAATTTGGCAGTATACAGATAAAAACAGATTTGATTTGAGTGATAAAATCACACGACTGTTTTCTTGAAGCTTCTAGTCATGTGCCTCTTGGGAGTCACATGATTTGGCCCCCGAGACACGACTTTGGCACATGTGGTTTATAGACTCACCGTGTATTTTGCTGAATTCATCAACTCTGGACTTTTCTAATGCCTTCTGGTAAATTAAGCTCTGCTTGTTTTTAAATCTTGAATATTTTCTTTGCATAAAAACATTGATTTTGATCTGGATGTTTCTCATGCAGGCTCACTGTCGAAGGCGATTCTGTCATTTTTACAACACATTCAGTCTCCATCTCACAAAAAGCTTTTGCTTCCGTATGCAACTGTCTGAAAGCCATTTGGAAATGTGTCATACTGTTGAATTTGGTTACAGACAAAGAAGAGAGGAAGTAGAAGGTTTTCTTCTTTAGAAAGGAGGCCCGGATCTGCAAAGCGTGCGCAACCAACAAAAGAACATGACTAACCCTCAACAGAAGCCTGCAGGATATTTCTGTTCCTTTTTAGGTTGAAAGCAAGGTGGAAAAAGCCAGACTCACCTTCACACACTGGCTTCATTATTCACATATGTCAGGTTGAATATGTCAAACTGTCTTAGTATGTAGACTTTGCTTTGGCAGATTTTTGTTTCACTATATTTTTAAAGAACTGCTCAGAACAGGATGAGTATACACTGATGTATGTAGGAGTTGATTAGACTTTGCATTAATAAAACATACTTCAGTTTTATCTATATCATAAATACGCAGAACAGAATCAGAATTCATTTCATGCCTCTGCACCCAATCAGCTCCTAATTACCCAGCAGATACACAGATGATCACTTTTGAATGCAGCAGGAAGTTGAGTCAGCACATTTACTAAATACTTACAAGAAAAATGCAACCACTGTGGCATAAATATATTGGTATGAAATTAAAAACAGGAGATCATTTTTATCTTTATAATGAATATCCCCAGACATGCTTGAATTTAATTACACTGGAGGCATTTTGAGCACACAAACCTTTAAAGGAAAGGTGACTGCATATTACTAGGACTATGATTGGACTTTAACTAGACCTCTGAAGGTTGTGGGGTTTTTTGGGTGACGCTTTTTTCTTTACACTACACAAACATAAAATCTTACAAAGTATTTTTGTTCTATTTTCTCTTGCAAATATCTGAGTACACTTGAAATTATACAAAACTGACTTAGACGTGGCTTTTCAGCAAGAAATATCTCGATTAGAGCCAATATTCCCTAAATATTGATTTCAAAAAGTACTAAAAGCAACATAACTAAACATCTTAAAACATCCAGTATTATAACTTATAGTCACTGAGTCATACATGGAGTATTTTCTGTTCCATGTTTCCTCCATATCACTGTGATTTGCTGCAGTTCTAAAACCTCAAGAATAGTTTTTTTTTTTACCTCCTTTAGATTTTTTCACCTCAATAAACAAAACAATCATTTAGGAACTTAATTTGCATTTAGTAAAAACATATAAATATATAGCATTTAAAAAGGAGTACTTTGAATTTTTTTCACTGTTTTGTTTTTGTGAAACCTCAAACTCTGTTACATTGATTTAACATTATATTGAGTGAAAATAGTTGTTTATTTGTTCTGCAGTTCAGTCTCAGGTAATCTGATTACTGTGTTTAATCATGTCCACTTTACACAGACCCAAATACAAGAAATCAAACCTGAGTTCAATGTTGGAAATAAACAGTACATTTGTCCATAGGTGTTGTTTTCCCATTTCTAAATTAATTTACAACAATTAAATGACCCAGACATACAATACAAACAAAATCTATTGCATTTATTTCTCAAAAAAGTGGTGCGTTTTTAAATCAGCTTTATCATGCAATAGATAGATATTTTTTTCTGTTTTCTTTGCAAGAGCCTACTTGTGTGAGTGGAATGATTTATAGCTGAACCCAAAGTCATTGCTAAGATTAGATTCAAACATTACCATCCAGTTGCAGTCAAAGGGTCGTCTAGGGGCAGGAAAGACCTGCTTCTCTCCAGGTAGCTCCAAGGTGTGCAGCTGCATTTTAATGAATAGGAATCCGTCCTAATTTTATCAGATCAGGCACTAACATTGTTCTCTGCAGAGGCAAAAGCAATGTGATGCTTTTCTCAAATGGGACAAATGAAAAACAGCCAACTGTAGGAAGAAAGAACATCAAACCATTTCTTTGTAGCTTTTTTATTATTTGTTGTTTATTTAATTATCTAGTTTTAAACAAAAATAAATCAAATTAATTTTTAGTTTAAGTAAAAGCATATTACAAGGACAAAAAAATATATATAAATCTGAGGAGAGTCAAAGGTAGAGATGAAATCTGGGGAAATTTAGAAATGTCTCTTTTCTTAACCAGTGGTTCCTTCCACTCAACTTTCCAGTAATAATTGGTAATTAAACTGAGTTTACAAGTTAGCTTCTTTAGCATTGACATATTGTGCTTGCCACCGTTGTGGACAGTGATCATCTTTTCCATGATTGTGTGTGTTGTAGCACAGCTGTAACATAACTACTTTTATTACAAATATAATTTTAATTATCAAAATTAATAAAAGCAGATGTTTGAAATGCATCATAACTTTATGAATCTCTATAGTATACTGATTCATGTTTGATTGTGTCTAATTTTTAGAATTGAACTAACTAAATAAGTTAAATGCTTCATGACTTTCAAATTTATTGAAGTATGTGTGTACGGTATTTCAGGTTCTACAATTTTACAAAACTGATCACAACATACGAGCAAATAATAAGCCAAAAGAGTGAGAAATTTGCATATTTAAAGTTATTCAAAATCTAATCTGGGCAAAACCAACTTTAATGTAAATATCAATTTTTTTTTCTTTCTGAAATAAAAGGGGATTTTTGCTGACATAACAGACGTATTGAAGTAATTCGAAATATTTTTTGCATAGTTTCACTTAGAACAGTTTCTTGTCACAGATTTCTTTTTCTTCTCTTTCAACGGTTTTTTACTGACCTCTGCTGGCCAACAGCAGAACTGCAAGTATTGCACTGAGCACAACTGCTCAAAAGCAGCTGCTCCTGTCAACGAAGGTGAACAAAGGTTCGGACTTTCTTTTATCTATTAAGTCATTACGTCTATTTACCTTATTAATACGGCGTGAACCGTTTTCTCCTTCGTAGTCCAAACATAGTTAGCAGACTGCTATGTTTTATGTCAGCAAGTATGCTTGGGTAGAAAAGTGTTAGCTAGTTTGTTTGCTAATAATGGTTACGAATAGCTAGTTAAAATTGCTAATAACTAAAAAAACTGACAAGGTTTGGAGGCTACAGACTAAATAGCATTTATTAAATAGGCTAAAGTCGTTGCTGTAGTTCGATTGACGATAATGAATCGTCTGTGTGTTAACCGAAGCTAACTTCCTGTTTTGAAGGTTATGTTATGATGTAGGTGGTTTTCAATTTGTTAGTGTTGGAGAAATTTTATTTACTCGTATTTTTGAACATTTAAAATACAGAAGTATGCATTTCAAATATGTTTCCATTCTTACAATTAATTTAAAAAAAAAAGCTCTGACTTTTGGCTAAAAGTTTTCTTCCTGTTTATTGTATTCCTGAATATTTGCTAATGTTTATATTGTCATATTTCTAAACAAACGAGCAAACAAAAAAAGCCAATTACGTTTTTATCAACTCCATTGTCAAAACAAGATCTAAATTGTTTTTCAACAATATAACAGAACTATAAAGTAATATAAAAGTCGTTTTAATTCCTGCTGTGAAAAGTGGTTCTAAATGCCATTAAATCAAATTTTCACAAAGAATATTTTTGTTTAATAGCTAATGACAGATTTGGGTTTGTTGTATGTTGTTATACCCTTAGATAATTTTAGGTTACACTTAAATATATTAATAGCCTTGTTAATACCAGATAAATTATTTCCTGATATTAAAACACTGAGTTTGGAAAAGAAACTCAGTGGTTTTTCCAGAGGTTATATATGACTGAAAACTAAAAAAATCTTGTTTGACTTATATAATAAAGAATTGGAGGTTCATTCTCAGAAAACATGGGATTTGCCTAATTATTGACTTTAAGCATATTTTTACATTTCGTCACATTATAGAGACATTAAAGGGAATTTAGCTACTATATTTTTTCTGAAATGCTGGAGAGTTAAACTACAACATAAAAGTAAAATAAACTACTTCATAATAGAAATTAATTGAAGATTTTTTTCCCCCCATCTTTCTTCCGAAGTGGTGCTAAATGAATGGAGTCGAGTGGAAAACCTTCAGTGGTGGAGATGGTGGTTTTAGCCACCAGCTCTGCGCTGACCGCCGTATTTTATTCCATTTACAGAAGCAAAGCTAAAACTGCTACGCGTTTAAAGGTCAGACATGTTTTCTAGGCACAAAATGGCAAATGTATTAACTTACTGCATGCAAGATTTGATCAATGTCCTTGTTTTTTTAATGCAGGAAGCTAAAAAAATCTCCATTGATCAGGATTTAAAAGCCATCCTGTCTGAAACCTCTGGGAGATGCATCCCGTATGCCGTCATAGAAGGTTTGCATTCTTTAAAGCCTGAAAACGATAAATAGGTTTCACCTCCCTGCTTTACTAAGAGTGGTTTTGTGCCTCAGGTTTGGTGAGGTCAGTGAAGGACACTCTGAACAGCCAGTTTGTGGATGACTGCAAAGGCGTCATCGAGAGGATGACTCTGAAGGAGGAGAAGATGGTGTGGAATCGCACCACTCACTTATGGTGAGTCGTTTGAAGATCGGATCTACATTCTGCTTGTTTCCTGCTTTTTCAGTCCAAGTATCATCATCCGAATTTGACATGCGAGCAGATGGAGAATGACTTCATACAACTAGTCAAATCTTGCATAAGGTGGTAACGTCAGCGTAGTATCGTAGTCAGAACAGATGGTGACTCTGACGCAGGCAGCATCTCGCCCCACAACATTCACAGAGTCCACATTTTTGTGATGTACCTCGTCAGACATCCATCGGGGAGAAGGGAAAAGGCTCCCCTGGCATCAGCATGTCGCTGGATCGCTTGTTAGCTGCAGCACATTGAACGGCATGAAAACAAATCTGCAAATGCCGCCATCCAAATGTCACAGATTGCTTATTTCTACTGGGCCTGGGGGAAAAGAAAGCTATTTCTTTTTATCTGATAAATCCATGGGGGGAAAAGAACTAAAACAAAACTGGCCCAAAAAATGCAATTGAAAAATCAACCAACAAAAAGCTACTAAGCTACTTCTCTTTGTATAAAAATACTTATTCAGACGTGACATCTGACTGAACTAGCAGTTTTCCACTAGTTCTACTGACGGCTCAGATTTAGTGTGTAATGAGTTCAGCTCCGTAACCAGCAGTGTGTTCACAAACACAGACTGCATTTGAACCTCGACCAACCATAATAATACAACAATGTAACATCCAAAACCACATAAAGGCCTGACGTCTCTGAGGTGGTGAGAAATCAAACTGAACTGTTGGTTCTTTATAGATTTAATATATGGCAGCTAAATGTTGTATTGAATTAGAACTAAAGCTGTTTTAGTGAAAAAAAAAAGCTTTGCTACTCTACAAACTATATTGTACATTTTTGTCAGTTCAAAATATCACATAATATAGAAACTGATCAGCATCAGATATCCATAACAGCTGCTTTACCCGCACTGGTACTAGTTATAGGGCTGTATAATAATATTGATATCACAATATATTTTGATATTTTCTTTCCTAGAAATTTGATATTCATCTGCAAGTATCGTAACATCCATCTGTCACCTTGCTCACTCATTGCTTGCTTTGCCGGGGGAGTGATTCGGTCATCAGGTTTAGAGTGATTCCTTCAGATGTTCAGGTTAAAAAGGTATCAAACTATTCAGAGCAGGAACTTGGTTCACTTTATTTACTTTACTAATGCATGTCAGCTACAGTTTGGACTGTTTCAACTAAAAGAAACATGTTTTCTCACCACTTCTTTGATTAATTTTGTCCAGCTGTCGACTTTAAGTCTGTGTCTAACCAGAGCAGGTATTGTGTAGTTGGTGCTTTTAATTAGTTTTCAGTTAAAATAATTCAATCCAACTTTATAACAGTCACAAAATGTCACCAAAGTCACTCTGTCCCTATAAAATCTTTCAGAAAATTGCAAAAGTGTAGTGAATTGTACCGTTTTCTGAATATCGCAATATATATCATATTGTGAGATTATTGTATCACTACAGCCCTTACTAGTTATAAGTAAAATAATGTGCCAGTGGAAAGAGACATTTTAATATATAACAGGAATAATGTTCTGTTCCACTGGTTGATTATTTCACTTGTAACATCTACTTTTTCCATCAATATTTAGAAGTTACTGACATTAAACAAGCTTTTTTCTTGCTGAAAGAATTATTTTTATGTAGTTCTGTCTTATTTCAAGTGAACTAACATATTGCCAATATATACTAATATATACCACAACTATAAAAATACTTGTTTTTTTTTCTTTTTGCTGTGTAAACAACTAAGTCGACTTAATTTAAATGAAGCTGAAAATGTTTAACTATGTTCCCAAACAGGAATTGCACAGAGAAAATCATCCACCAGCGCACCAACACCGTCCCGTTCGCGCTCGGCTCTTACGACGAAAACATCTCCACCACGGTGCGGGTCGTGCGTCCCTTGGACGCGTCAGAGCTGGACCTGGAGACCGTCTACGAGAACTTCCACCCCACGGTCCAGTCCATGTTCAACCTCATCGGCCACTTCATCAGCGGGGAGCGGTCCAAAGGGATCCACGAAGTGGAGGAGATGCTGCGCGTGGGCGACGGCGTGACGGGCGTGGGCGAGCTGGTCCTGGACAACAACCTGGTCAAGCTGCAGCCGCCGAAGCAGGACTTCTGTTACTTCCTCACCCGGCAGAACTACGAGTCCCTGCTGAGGAAGCAGACGAGCGGCGTGAGGGTGTGGCGGATCCTGTCCTACGTGTTCGGGCTCGCCGCCTGCTCCACGCTGCTCTACGTGCTGTGGAGGCGCTACGTTCACCGCCGGGAGAGCAGGAAGCGGCGGAGTGTGGAGGAGGAGTTCAAGGAGCAGCGGAGGAAGCTGATGCACGAGCTCCAGGTAGAGGAGGGCAGCTTCTGCGCCTCCAGCTGCGTGGTGTGTCTGAGCCGGGAACGCTCGGTGGTGTTTCTGGAGTGCGGTCACGTGTGTGCCTGCGGCGCCTGCTACGAGGCCCTGCAGAAGCCAAAGAAATGCCCCATCTGCAGGGCGACTATCGACAGAGTGGTGCCTCTTTACAACAGCTAAAGTCGCAGTCAGTCGGAAATTCTGGGGCTTGAAAAGGGGGCTTTACGCCAGCGACGACGGCGACAAGTCGCCTACGCTGACCTGGAGTCGAATGTTGAGATCAGATTTGTAAGCTAATTCATATTGATTAAGAAATTGTGTCATCTGGAGAGAGAAAATTGAATCTCTTTGTGCTCAGGCTTACAAATATTGATCCAATTCTTGGCTCCACTTCCACAGAGGACTTTACGTTTAAGGGACTTTACTCTTGTAGTCATTAAAGCCTTACATTTGGTCAGCACCTCTCACTCTTTTACTCTCGTTAAAATTACTCTGGCTGTCATCTTCAGACATACAGGGGATCTAAAATGTGAATTCAGCCCTTTTTAAGGTAGGAAAACATCCTGTTAGCAGGAAACATAAAAATTATTGTCGTAGTGACATGGTTCCTTGGACTGGTACTGGTTGAAGTACTTTAGTGTTTACTGCTAGGAGCCACCTACTATCGGCTAATTTAACTACTCAATTGTGAAAATATGTAACTATATGTAACTAGTTACACATTCAAACTGGCACAAAGACATTAAAATAAATTCTGATTCTGATAAAGCTGCAGATTCCCTGTCAAGTTCTGAACTCAGTCTACCGTAATTCCAAAACTTGAATTTGTTTTCCAGTGATTAATAATTTTGATATCTGCTTGAACTCCAATCCTGAAGGTGTTAATAATTTCAACCACTTGGATTTAAAATCTACAGTTTTATCTAAAGAAATGGTTAGCTTAATTAGACCGTAGCACATTCATGTTACTTTGTAGGAAAAAGCTTCTGTTTCACTTCTCTACTCCTTTATCAGGACAGAGAGAAAACATGGGCATTTGATGTGACATCTTGAACAAAAACTCTTCTTGACCAGTTTCACTTTTCCGATTTTAATCAAAAAAAATGTTTCTCGCTTTCAATCAGAACTATTTTCGTCGTCCCTTATGTGAGCTCTGCGATGGAGTATTAGGGCCAGAGCACAAGAATTTTTGTTTAATCATGAAAATGTAGTCATATCTGCAGAATAAAGGCACAAGGATGTTTTAATAAGAAAAAAAAGCGTGGAAAATTTATTTTTTGTTATTTTTTGACTACCTCATTTCCTGATATTCCAAATTTAGTTTGGTAATATTCAGACATGATCAAACAACATAAAAAATTATAGTAGAGTAGAGGTGACCTGAATTCAAAATCCAAATATATAAAAACTGTAGATAAAAAAAAAAGTTTGTTAAACAAGATGGTGGCTTTGGGTGAGATGATTTCAGTCTGAACTATGGAAACCCAAGGAGTTCATTGGTGAAAAGAAAAATTAAGATTTTCCATAAACCAATAAACCAAAAATTTGTTTAATCGATGAGATCGATTTATCTCCCAGCCCTAGTCACAGCTGTCTCGTATTTTCTCCAAATACTATACCATACCACCTTTATTTATAAAACACTTTAAATGTCCGTAAGACCAAAGTGCTTTAAACAAAAGACTCTACAAAATCAGATGAGTTTTTTTTTAATAAATACAGCAGTTATACAATCAGACAAGATAAAAACTAAATTTAATAAAAAAGTATAAGTCAACATCTCAGAGGGTCTCAAAGGCGAGAGAAGAGATTTGGCTTTAAGGATTTAAGAACAGACGGCCGTCCAAAGAAAGGTCATTCCTTAATTTAGGAGATGGTGCAGCAAAACCACGGCCGTCTCTAAGTTTACACCTCGTCTTTAGACCAGGACCAGGAGAACAGGAGGGTGTGTGTTGATGTAGCAGCTCTTGATTAGGTCAAGGTCATAGACAGTCTTAAAAACACAAAAATGTTTTCAAATGAATTACGGAGGCCTTCAACAAGCCAGTTGGCCTTTTTTGGGCAACCAGGTTGTTGCAGCTTTTTTTTGCCCCAGGCAATGAATTTGTAAGTTGGATTTCTAAGGCTGTAAAGGACCATGCTGAGAAAAAAATTAATTACAATAAATCCATTTCAAAAATAATGTCATGATACAAGAATAAAGTTGCAAAAATATGAGAATGAAATCAATATGATAAAGTCATAATATTTCAAGAATAAATTCGGTATTCTTAATATTTTGAGAATGAAGTCAAATTATTACTAAAATATGTTATTATGACTTTATTATCATCATATTATTTGATTTTATTTTCATACAACTTTATACTTGTAATATGATGACTTTATTCTTGCAATTTTTTTACCCTGTCATGGTAAAAGTTAAGAAGAAATGTGAAATTATTTATCATGGTGTAGGTTTCATGTCCACTCCATGTATTCATGCACATCAGTGACATGAATAACAAAGAAAATATGCTACATAGTTGGTTAGTTTTTTCTGTGGTCAAGTCAAAACTACGCAAATAAAACCTGCTTTATAACCAATCTTTGATATTCTCTTTTTTTTTAATCTTTCAACAAGTAAAACACTGTTTCACAACTGAAACATCATTCTTACAGAAGCAGGAAGTCTGACAGTTCCTCCTGCAGCTCTATTGCTATTTTTAAGGATTCTATGATCATTTTACTGTTGAATCTTTTTGCTCTTGTTTGCTTTTGAGAGAGAAGAGCCTCTTGATATTTGGTTTTTGACCAGCATTCACCATCCACTCGTATTTGAGGTCATGTTTTCTTCATCGCAGTGTCTGAGGAAATGAGATTGCGGTCATACCATGAAGATTTTTAGGAGGGGATAATTGTGAGTTACAATCTACAACTACTACAACGATCTGCAAAATCCACAAATCCTGACTAAAGCAGCATTCATCCACTTCAATTACAGGCTGTAAAAAACACATAAAAGCCTGAAATTAAACTGCAGAGCACTCCACTGTTTTGGCAACTGAGACATCATTAAAAGCAAATCTGTTTTGAATAAATTTTTCTTATAGGCGTTCTTGTCAAATCAGGAGACACTGGATTTCTACCAGGAGAGGGGGATGTTGGGCTTTAGTGAGAATTAATATTGACGTTTTGGAGCATAAATGAACAGAAAAATTCATTTTTTAGACAGTGGTTTTATCCCTAAACCAAAGATTTGTGATTAAAAATTAAGATTTATAATTTAGAAAAGAGGCAGAAGAAAGAAAATGTCAGTACAGATTCTGGGACTGCATTTTCTGCCTCAGAGCATTTTTGTTTATCTGATTTAAACAAATCAATGTTTTCTTTCTGAAATCAGCATATTCAGTGAAAAACGTAATCTTTTTTCAGCCCACATCATGCCCTGAATCCTCCAGTGTATTATTTAAGCATTAAGTCAACCTTGCCATTAACACTTCATTAGTATTCAGCAGCTAGCCCCTCGGATATCTCTGTTACCGGAGCAAGCTGATGCCGGCTGGTCTCTAAAAGAACCTGAGCTAAAGGTCAGACATTTAGTGTAATCGAGCAGGAAGAAAAGGATTAGCTACAAGTTGGGTCCAACATAAACCCACTCTGGCTCCAGGCCAACTGACTCAGCTCACATTAATATTTCTTCTTTTTTTCCTTCAGTTTTCAATAAAAGATCTATTAGCTCAACTAAAATTTGTTCAAAACTTCCACTGAGGAATCCTATTCAAACTGAAATATTAAGTTTGTCCTGTGATTTGACTCAAACCTCCACTGACTATTATGGTAATGCTTGTCTGTTGTGTTTGTACTTACGCTGTTATTTTTCTAATTGTGCCTTAATGAACTTTAATGTGACAACAGTAATATGCGAGATGAGCGTCTACTTAGGATGACCACACGACTTGGGGGCCCTCAAGCTATCATGATAAAATATTTATTTTACTAAATGCAATTACACATGGGAAAACTATTTCTGTAGTATTTTTGTAGTTGTTACACAAATAACATCTTCCTGCTGTTAGCTTCTGCCCCTGTTGGGGAAATATAACTATATTAACTTGGGTATATTGGGTTAATATATGGCATTACTTACAAACAGTAAAAACAATATGACAGTTAAATATCACCCTACTTTTCAAAATCCAATTTTTATTATATTTACTATTCCTGCAAGGTTAAAATCAGAAGCCACAATAACACTAGTATAATGCAAGCTAATTACATGTGATGATAATAATAGTAGATATGTTACATACATAGAGGAGCTTAGGAGTGATAAAGCATCTGGTTTTGACATGTTGGTGTGGGAGAGGGGACCCAAATAAAAACTATTAGGGCCGGCCCTGCAGCAGAAACATGCTGGTGTTCTGAAGCTTTTGGATTAGTTCTCCTGAATCCTGCTAATTACTTAATTATATGACTCATGTGTGCCCTGCTGCAGAGACTGGGAAGGAGATCTTGTGTTTTCTGGAATTTCATCACATTAAGTTTTGATTTAGGAGAATCTTCTGGCAGGTCCACTCCACTTCTTTTAAGATTGGCAAGTATTTTAAATGTTCCACATATGGGAATAATCCATCCATCCATTTTCTTTACACCCTTGTCCCTTAGTGGGATCGGGAGGGTTGCTGGTTCCTCTCCAGCTAACGTTCCAGGTGAGAGGCGGAGTCACCCTGGACAGGTCGCCAGTCTGTCGCAGGGCAACACAGAGACACACAACCATGCACACACACACTCACACCTAGGGACAATTTGGAGAGGCCATTTAACCTGACAGTCATGTTTTTGGACTGAGAGGAAACCGGAGAACCTGGAGAAAACCCACCACAGGGAGAACATGCAAACTCCATGCAGAAAGACCGGGGCTGGGAATCGAACCCAGAACCTTCTTGCTGCAAAGCAACAGTTCTACCAACTGCACCACTGTGCAACCCATGGGAATAATCATTTTAAGGAATGATTTACAACCCTTGATTGATCAATGGATGGCAACAATTGACTCTTTAGCATCATTACCACTGTCTTTCTGCCATGTATTACATATTCTGTATTACATTTTTAGCTAAATTGTAAGTCAAATTATAAAATATTAGTTCCTCCCAATTTGAGAATAAAGTACAATGCAAAAGCACAAACTTTCAGAGTATTTTTGGTCTCATTTCCTATGTAAGTATCTCAGTACACTTGCAGTAAGACAAAACCTATTTTCAATAACTCTTTTAAGTTAGTTTTTTTCTTACTTCACCTGGCATTTGTTGTCTAGCAACTAGACAACAAATGCCAGGTAAGATTTTGTGTTTTTCTAAGTCGCATAGTGTTATGGAGGAACATATCGCACATTTTGTCAGTAGGGCTAACGGTTGTGTGCCAAACATTTGACTCCAACTGTGGCCGCAAATCAGGCAATGAAATCCCATGACGGCACTTATTCGGTCAATAGTTGGCGTGTTAACGAACGTCTTTAGTGTACAGCAAACATGAAAGCAGCGGCGCAGATCCAACTCCATGGAAACCCCCGCCGGTTTATTCCTGCAGTGCTTTTAGCAGAAGAAGCTGTCACCGTTGTGAATGGGCCATAAAAGACATTCCTCCTTGTCTTCCTCTCTTTAGAGTTTAAAATCCGAATCCAGAGTGAGTCTTTGGACAGCTGTTGTCCAGGAAGACGCACATTTAGAGATTTATTTGAGATCCATACGTGTGTCGGTTTCTCTGTAAATATAATGTTTCGTTTTGCATGTAATCCAGCTGCCATATGTTGAAATCAACGAGCAGCTGTAAATTAAACGTATAGCCACTTTAATGCTTTACTGGAACAGCTCAGTAATGGCTTCTTATATTGAACCAGATTCTCAGTAGTTCTCTCCAATCAGGCGCCATTTATTTAGTCTTAGTAATAGAGATCCATTCTGGTATTCGTCTCTTTTATTTGAAAGAGGTACAGGTCAATATAGAGGATAATCTCTCTTTTATGCTACCTGAAATGATACTACTGGTCCTTTGTAAACCACTGATTCAAGAGCTGCTGCTTTGAAAAAAAAATTGCTGCTAAAATTTTGAAGGATTTCTATCAGCTAATTACACCTCAACTCGAGTGAGACTTAACGATTATTTCCCACTGGGATGATATTCATTTCAGATTCTGTTTGTTTGCCTCAATTACATTTAACAGAAAAAAATGGATATAAGGACTTTCTCCTGCTCCAAGCATTATGCAGTCCAGCAGGGGTGTCCAAAATGCGGCGCGGAGGCCACTTGCAGCCCTCAGAACAATTCTGGGTGGCCCTCAATAATAACTTCAATTTGGTTTGTCATTTCAGGTTGTTGATGCAAATACACGTTTAAAAACAATGCTGGAATGAAATGTTCACTGGTGCCAGGTAAGGTGCAACACAAAGGATCCATCCAGGTTTTTTTGCTTTTAATTGAATTTGTTAGTAAAAGGTTTTTACTCAAACACGAAAGTAAGAGTAAACCACATGCTGTTCCTGTTGCTAAAAAGACACAAAAGATTAAAAAGAAAGAGATGAATTTAGCATATAGTCTGCTGTTTTATGGGGTTTCTTTAACCCAGTAAATATGCAGAACACGTTTTTGTCTTAAAAACGATAAAAAAGTTGTTTCTATTCTCTGGTTTATCTTGAGATTATGGTGCAAAGAAGGATTCTTCATAAAATGAATGAAAGCAAATTACAGACAACCCTGAGAAAAACGTTTAAATAGACTTATACTACAGTGTGTCTTCAGTCAGAGGCTTCATCAGAATTGCTGTAACACAGACTGCTATAGTCATCGGCATCTACAACAACTCTTCGTAGAAAATTGTACTGCAATAACCTTAATTATGTTTGAATTGGACTGAACTAAATATGAAAATATTCAAAAATTTGTCATAACTGTTAATTCCTCAAAAATGCTATTTTTTTGTGATCCAAACGCTCTTTTTTAATATTATATTACAAAATAATACGTTGGACAAAATTTGCATCTCACTATTCAACAATACATGTCCAAGGCTTTAAAATATAGCAAATATTTAAGCAAAGGTTAAAACTTGTACACAGACCGTTTTGTGAAAAACACAAGTGGTTGTCACAGCAACCAGTAATCATCTTCTTATAACTGTAGTCATTTATTGATGCCCACAACCCACCGCAGGCCTAGCTTTCAGCCAGACAGTAAAATTACTCATGTTGTTTTCTTCCTTTTCTCCGTGTGCTATTTATGTGCAAATTTAACCTCCATAATATACTTGCCTTCGATTAAATTAGACATCGGCCTCCATTATGCAGGCAGAGCCGCCTCAGCGGCTGAAATGTAAACAGAATAATTGTCGTTGAGGTTTCACCGTCCGCTCCTGATCCGGAGCCGTGTGGTAAAGCACATGATGACGGACATTAGTGAGCCCAACTGAATTACCTGAGTCTAAATGAATGTATCTCTTCCTTCAGTGGAAAAATCAGCTATAGCTGCAACTGCAGCTTCTTCTTTCCTCCACGTAATAAAACAATTCTCTATATATGGATGGCATTAATAAAAAACAAGCTTTACACTAGTTCACACAGCTCAATTTTTAAATTTACAGTCAGTAGCTTAGCAACAGTAAAGTTGATGTAAGAAACTTTTTTTTTTTTGACCACTGCACATCCTAATAAGCATCAGGTGGATTTTTTTATGTGTGCTCTGTTGACAGCAGCCCACTGTCAGGAGGTGTTGGAGGCCTGTTTGATCTCTGAAGCCGTGGTGAAGATGGTTGTTTGCGCCGCAGTAATGAGCTGTAGTTTCTCCTACTGTTCTAACGATTGCGCCTCTCCCTGTTCTGCCTTTGTTCACCCGGGTCCCTCTCTTGCCGGACAAGCTGCTTCACCTTTTTTTAAAAAATGGAAGGAGCACATCTGAGTTAACGCCCCCCACTCTGGTTTATTCTGAGGTGCCGTATTTATAGTCGTCTTTGTTGTTTAAGAGGTTCTGGTGTTTTGCTGAATGGGGGGAAAAATAGAAGCTCTAACCACTGATGTCAACAGGGTCGTTTATGAGGCTGGAAAACCTGCAGGTCACATAAATATTCACAGGAAGGAGAATGGTGTTTTCACTGATGATGGTCAAATACACTTAATTAGATTGGCAACCAAAATTGCAACATTTATTACGTTTCAGCTGATTTGGTTCCCGTTCACACTGCACTGTCAAACAAACCGTAATCACCTTAATAATTTGCTCATATTCCTTGTGTTTTTATTTCAAAATTATTGCTAGATTAGTTCATATTTTAATTATGCTTTGTTTCTTAGTTCATGTTTGTAATTTTTCCCTTGAGATTATAGTCAGGTTTTGTTCTTCTCAGCTTCTTCGTGTTTGTCTCCTCCCTCCGATTTTTCTCCTTGCCTCAGCTGTCACATATTTCTCCTGATTAGTCTACCTGGTTCTCACTCACTTTACAACTCTTCCTCAGTATTTAACTTATACTTGTTCCTCTTTACTTTACTCTTTAAGGTAAAGATGTGGATTCTTCCATTAATTTCTGTTTCATGCCATTTTTTTGTCTTTATTCATTCTGCTTGTTTTTATTTTTCTTGTTTCTTGTGTATCTTCCTATTGTTGTTTTTGTTCCAAAAATTAGTCAATGCCATATCTCTAAATTTATATATGCCACATTCAGGCTGTCATCTACAATTAGAATAAAAATCATTTCATCATGAGCAAACCATGTCCAGATGATCCTCGCAAAATTTCTAACAGAGTCGAAAGAGGAATCAGAAGAATTGTCCAAGTGACAAAAAGCAGAAAGGTAAGATTTTCCATGAAACCGATAAGAGACATCTACACTGTACAGATTTGCATTGCTTCAGACAAAGCATGTTGAAGCTCATTTAAGGTTTGCTTCAGAACATTTGGATAAGCCAGTGAAATATCAGGAGAATAATGTCAGATGAGACAAAAGTTTGACTTTGGGTGTCTTTGCAGTTTTCATTCATCATGTTTGGAGGAAAAATGCAATCAAATGCCATCTAAAAAAATATACTTATTAGAGGGATGATTGTAGGTGGGAAAAATATGATCTGAAGAATATTTTTTAGCATGTACTAGTGTCAAATGTCATGTTAATGAATGATGGATGAACTGGGAAAATCAGTTTGTGCAGAAAAAATTAGGATCAATTTTGTTTTTAAGAAGAAATGACCTCATATGGACCCATGGAAGGAGATTTGGAAAATGCTTAAGCTAAAGTTCTAGACTTTTAAGGTCTGAATACTGCAAGGCAAAATCTTTTTGCCTTGCAGTATTTAGATTTTCACAAATCAAACCTACATTAGGAAACATTTAATGAACATGTCAGCATTTTTCTCTAGACCCGACCTGAGTGGACCTTCCCAGTTCAATCCATCCGCTGAGAGTTTTTTCAAACAGTGTGATCCAAAACTGTCATATTGCATACATGCATACATTTTGTTTGTAGTAATATTTATTTCATGCACCTGTAGAGTTTAATATAACATCAACAAATCTGAAAGACACTACAGAAGCTTTCAATGGCCTCAAATGGTCAACAATCATTTATAAAGGCACAAACAGCAATTTGAAAGGTAATACGCTATACAGTTGACTCAATACATGAAAAATACAGTTACAGCTGCACTTACTGTCGCAATTACAGCACAGATATATTACTTTATAACATCAAAATCATATTTTAAATTTCAGAAAGGAAAACACCGAATCACTGGCTTAAATATATAGGAATGATCAAAATTTGTATTAAATGCTTGTGTTCATGTAGGACTCATGCAACTCGGCCTGAGTAGAAATAAACATACCTGAGTAATGAAATACTATATGATTAAGAAAAAAAAAGAATAATCATAAAAGAAGAATGCTGTTACTGCAGAGACAACTTTTTAAAAAGTTGTCTCGTTTTTTATTTTCTAAGTTCAGGAAAATGATTTGTGTGAAGTGACATTAGTGATCCCAACATAAAAACAGCAAAGATTTGATATGGTAGCTAAAATTAACGAGCTGAGATTCACCAGGTGGAGCGATGGGGGAGGGGGGGGGGTTCAACTGGCTGCACAGAATCACGCATCCAATTCAGAAATCATCACTACTTCAAATGATGCACATTTTATTACCACTGACTAAAACATACGTTGGTCTATTTCACAAACAGAACAAAAAAGACAGTTTTTCAATATAAGTATAAGCAGAACTTAATGGTTGGTAACAAGCGTTTCATATGGCATCGTTTTGATTTCAGAGTAAAATCCCATTAACTGGAATAAATAATAACTGCCAACAGATTCGTCTGTGCCAAGAAAAATGGAACATGTATAAGTCAAAAGATATTTTCTGCTGACTTTGAACTCAGTTCAGGCACTTGTGGTAAATGAGTTTTGACATTGATAATTAATGGTGTCTTTCACCTTTTGATTTCCATGAAAAGAGTCTTGATTGTTGCACGTGTTCTGGAGGATTGGACAGTACCTGCTGCTCTTGAACTATTTAATGTCCATGTAATTAGGTTAGAAGTCCAAAATCAGTTCCTATTCTTGCCTGATTCAGGGGTCGACAAAGACAGAATATGTAAGAAAACTGTTTCCTACTTAAATTGATCTTCAGCTAAGAAAGGGTACCATCCATTCTTCAGACATTAAAAAATTCAGTTTCATCAGTGTCACATCTTTGGGATTCAATACATGCCATCTACAGGCATCACTGCTATAAACTTTGCAAAAATGCTAAACATAGTAAATGCTTAAATTGGCTGTAATGGCAGGGCAGTTGCAGTTATTTTCCCATTGATTCAGCTAATAATTATTATAATCACTAGGGTGCATTAATAGATTGTATAGACCATTGAACATTCAGTCTAAGATGAATGTTGGTTGATGTTGATTATTATGTACTGAAAAATGTAATACCTCAAAAACAACCTGGCCTTTCGATACATTACAACACAAAGTTTGGCGCTACATTTATATGTCGCAGACGTAACATTTTGTGTACGTGAATCAGATCTATTTAGTAAAATGTTTTATTTTTTAAACTGACTAATTAAATTGGTATTAAATGAAGCTGTATTGCTACACAGTAAAAATGCCAGTGTTGAATTAACACCCAAAAGTATCTATATGTGTCCAAGTCAGCAGGTGTTAAAGTAACACTTTTGAAACTGTTAAAAGATTGACACCCATTTTTTTTTTTGTTAAATTAACATTGGTCTATAATACTGAAATGGGTTTAAGAAAAGTTTAACTTTCCATTTCTGTGTATTGTTTTGAATATTTTCCAGTGGATTTGATTGATATTGGCACCTTGTGGGGTCAATTATTTACCCCACAAGGGGTAAATAATTTACCCCTTGTGGGGTAATTATTTACCCCACAAGGGGTAAATAACACCACATTACATTTTGTGATTAACACTACACTGGTGTTACGTTTAATATATTTTAACACCAACACCATTGTAATGTTAATGTGACACTATGTACTGTTGAATTTAACACCTGCTGACCTGGACAGATATAGACACTTTTGGGTGTTAATTCAACACTAGCGTTTTTACTGTGTACCCGCCTGAAATTAATGTTGTAGTTATTAAGGACATTTCCAACACAACTTTTGAAAGTTACCACCATGCTAACAAAGCTTCGCTCAACTGATCTGATCCATTCGATGGGATCAGAAGCAACATTACAGAACAGAATAAACATTCTTGTGTAATCATGTGTTATCATTTATTTTGATTGTTTTGAATTCATCAAAGAGTTCCAACAATAATCTGTGTTCAAGTTAACATGGTAGGTTAATTAAGCATTTACCTTCTAGTCCTGAACATTTGATTGAGCTGCTGTGTGAATTATTTTTTCTGTGTGCTATTAGAACTTTCTTTTCATGTTAAATGAGAGTGTAGAGTCTGCAGAGAATTTCAAATGAATGCTCACCATTTCCAGGTAATTGGAGAGTTACAGCAGAGAGTCAGAGTTTGTAACCTATACCTACCCACACATTTGACCCTCCATCTGTGGAGGTGTGTAGCTGGTGGTGTGATGAGCAGAGCCTTTCCTTACCTGCACTGGAAAGTCTCACGTATAAATAACTACATTCCTCTCTGATGTTGGTGCTTTGATGTTTTGAGCCTGCTAAGCTCAATAACTAGAATCAGGACACTTACTCTGACAAGATTACCTCACACAGCAGCAGCAGCATCATTTCGGGCTGCCCTAGTTTACACCTGCATGGGCAGCTGCCAAGGTTTGTTGTCGATTACACTTTTAAACATTTTCTTTATAAAAGCTTTTTCTTTTAGTTTCTTTTAGAGCTCAAGACTACCCATTATGCACAAGGCATGCAGTGTTTGCAGGGGTTTGGGACCATAATTAAAATCCACAAATACTTAAAGGTGACCTAATTGAAAAGGTTAGGTTAGGTCTATGAGCTTTTTTTCATCTCCCTTGAGCTTTTCACTTTAAATCCAAACAATCTGATCAGAACTCCCAACTCAAAGTTTGCACTTGCACATGAAAATGGCTGCAAAGACACATGCAATTACATAACTGTAATTCATACGTCTATGAAAAGCAGAAGAAGAAACCACTTGCTGCAACCAACAAGGATGCAGCAAGCGGTTTCTGGATGATAAGTCAACAACAAAACTCTCGTCTTTTCCAGCGTACAGCATTAAAACCAGCTGAGTAAATATGATGGGCTTCACTGGAGTTGCTAGGTGACAGCGCAGCGCATGCTGATTTGAGACGTTACATTTGGAAGGTTTCTGAAATGGCTCATTTTCCAGACACCATCAAACATTAACTTATTGCCAAAAGATGGCTGGGTGGTTTTATCAAGTGCTTGGGCTGCTTTTAGAAGCAGTTGTTACCCAAATGGAAGTATACAAACATGCAAAATGTGAATTTTGCATAGGTCTCCTTTAATACTCCCTCTAAAAACATTTTTAACTGCCTATTTTAATAGTTCAAACACAAAATATACCTTGATATTCATTAATACGCACAGAGAAACGGTAACATCCATGGACTTCCATATCTGTGCTATCTTGGGGGAACAGCCAATCAGTGGTTCGGTTTGGCTGATTTCCAAAACCAACCAATAGCAAGTGAAGCAGCTACACATTTCAGCTTCAAACACCATATTTTTTGTGTACTTCATATATCACCCATTAAAAAAAAAATCAGTGAAGGGGTAAACAGAAGGCAAAAGTTGCCAAATATTAATGGTATTGTGTCAGACATGCAGGCCTAGAGGTACAGATAACGCACTAAAGAATCCTCTGTCAGCAGCAAGTTAAAACACCATTAAAAGGAGTTTTTTTGACAGGCAGTAATAGGGGCACACACTTGTTTGCACACAGTGCTCAGCAGCTGGACATTTATGAGACAGATATGAGAAAATGAGCTGTTAACCTGTGATTCAAAAATCCTGAAATCAACTTAATGGTTCAAAAAGCCATGTTTTAATGGTGTATGTAAGTTCAAGTTAATTGGTTCAAGTATCTTCTGGCTCAAAGTAACACTAAATTTGAATATCCTAATAAGTAAAAGTGCATTTTAAAAATTGCCGTCAATTTTTTTGACTCAATTCCTAAAGTTTTAATGAAGTATCAGCTGTGACTAAACTTTCAATTTCTTAAACAGGACTAGCCTTGAACTTGCCGCCACACTACTCTTTTGAGCTAACACCAAAAATTGCTTTCCAATATGAATCACATGTGAATTCAAATCATTCAAAAGAAAATACGAAACTAAAGCAACAAAAACATGCACATTCTTCCATTTATACCAGATATATATATTTAGATGTCAACATATAGATTTAATATTTTCTTTAGCTGTTTGCATATTTTTCAGTCTCTGCTACACTTTAAACCAAAAACGTAAGTAGTAATAACACTGTAATGGTAACAGACACAAGATAAAAGAGGGACGATACCACCAGTGAGAACCCAAATGCTTCTCGGTAAAATAATCTCTGCTTTTACGACACAGCTAAGTCCAAAAATGCAGCAAATATGCATCAATAAATTAAAGGAAATGTTTCCTCTTATTACTGTTTTGCAGCATTCCAGCAGAACATCAATATGACGACAACAGCAGTTGCTGCTCACATGTTGATGGAGACCAATTCAACATGCTAAAACGTTAACACTGATTCTCCGCAAACACGGCCCTCGCTTACGGAGATCTAGCGGGTGAGCCTGGCACCGGCGAGGTTACAGCTTAGAAAAAGTGTTTCTGATGAGCCAGTGATATGTCAGGAGGAACGGCACACACCAACAGAGCAAAACACACATTGTTCACCACTGCAACAGGAAAAGAAAAAGCTGACTCCAGAGCACAAACTGCTCTGCAGACAGTGCTTTTGCATCAATAACCCCTTGGATTGTTTTTTTTTTCTTTAACATTCGGGCACATTACAACCGCCAAGGTCAATATATATCTATAGAATTTCATGGAACAAACCAACACAAAGTAGCATGATAGGAAAAAAAAAGTACATGATTAATATGTTTTTAGAAGGAAAAATCTGAAAGGGAAGCCATAAACACCAACTCTGTTCCCCTAAATACAATTCATTACCATTGGAACGCACCTAATTGGGGGATAAACAGCATTTTTATTTAGTGGCCCTGAGTTAATACTTTGGAGAACTAGATTATAAAGCTGTTACTGCTAGAAAACCTTTGCAAGATAATTTAGTTCAGTCAGATTGAACTGAGAAAACTGAACATTTTTCCAAGGTTTGAAACAGATTCACAGTTTGATTTGCATCTAGAAAAGGGTTCTGTATCACTCTTAATAGCTAAATATTGTTTGTTTTGTGGAACAATTTCACTGAATTTCCAAAACAAAATGACACTAAAATTACTGTAATGAAGTTGATAAATGTGTGACTTTATTTACATATTTTCTGCAAATCTCAACATCCCATAGAAAACAATGAAATATATGCACCTTCTTTCTTGCAAAAGTGTTATGTTTTCTTTCTTTAAAAAAAAAACAGACATAAACAGATAGTTAAAATAACACTTTTCTTATAGTAGATGTATATGAGAAATTATAAATTGCCTTTTTCATTTTTAGTTACGTTTTGTCTTGACTGAGGGTAAAAATGGTTCTTTGGAATGTAGAGATTGCAGAACCCTAGTTGACTTTGACTAGGCCATTCCAATCCATCCATTTGCTTTTATCTAAACACGCTGACTGCAATTTTGGGGATTATTCAGGCCGATGTGTAGTCCTAGTTTTCTACCACATAGTATGCTGAAAGTCAGCCATAACTTTCAATTTTGGGCTCCTATTCTTTGTGTTTGTTGCTTTTAAATATTAATTATATCTTTCTTTCAGAATTTACAATGTTTTCGCTTTTTTTTTTTCTTTTTCTTTTTGAAAAATTATCCTCGTCTTTCTGACTGTTTATTCAATGTCACATGCTGTTTTTATTTAAATTATGTAAAGCACTTTGAAATGCCTTGCTGCTGAAAAGTGCTATACAAATAACATTTGATTGATTCATTCATTCATTTCCGTTAAAGCCAGATTTGTGTAAGTCCTATCAGATGTTTCTCCCACCTGGATCTCTGCAGCTCCTCCAGAGTTACCTCTGAGTAATTTTCCTCTTGCTACTCTCACAAACCTGTGACATATTTTGGATGTTTCCAGAAATGACACAAAGCTGGGCTGTATTTACTTTGTAATTTGTTGGACTGAATTTTACTTGGAAGTATCAGAGTAACACTAATATAGATTTCACTTTTCAGATTTTTTTATTGTGACAAATTTAAAAATCATGTAGCATTTTCCTTCCTCTTCAGAACAAAGCAGTATTTTGTGTTGGTCTGTCATGCAAGATGGTAAGATAAACATCTAAGGCTGTTGTGAAATAAAAAAAAGAAGAAGTTTAAGGGATATGAATACTTTTGCAACATCACTGTGGTGGTACAGCCTTGGTTAGCATAGTATCATCTGGTATGGAGTCTGTTTAAGGCCTCAGACAGAGCCAGGGTTGTAGCAGAGCATGTTCAGCTGCAGGTTTTCATCCCAGTGTCTGAGGATGATGAAGAGCTGATTGGCAGCAGCCTGGATGGAGGCTAAATCTTTCCCCTCTGGGACGTCCTGCGCATTCAGCCACATGCTGGCTTTGGCCGCCACCAGCTCCCATTCTGTGAAATAACTGGCAGAGCTGTGCTCCAGCCAGGCCAGGGCGACGGCCGTTGCCCACACCATGCTCTCCGGATCCTGCATCCTCTTCATCGCGCCGCCAGGTGACGCCGTTTCTGAGCCCCCCGAGAAAAACTGGGGTTCAAAGGCGGTGGACTGGCCCGCGTCCGGCCAGGCGCTTCTGGATGGATAAGAGGGGCTGTTGGTGCCAGCAGAGTGATCTGCTGCCGGCTGATAAGGGTCTGGCTCAAACGGGGATCTGGACCCGTCGTCGGTGCTGTCAGTGCGCCGGCTGCCGGAGTGAGACAGGTGGCCCAGGCTGGAGCGGTGGCTGGCGAAAGGCGACGTCCACTTCAGCTTGTCCATCGGCACGTTAATGGCTTCACAGAGAGCCGAGTCCAGGGGAAACGCGCCGCTCGCCAACTGCAGCAACACCTGCACAGAGGGGAGGGAAATTATTCTCTATTGTTAGTCCTTCTAGAGGGAAATTTCAAGTGGTGTATCGTATTTACACTACAAATCATCTCCCAATTATATTTGCTTTCAAGCGAAGCTTCAATAACGCAAGAGGAGAGGGCGCACCTGAGCTCCTGATTTGCATGCACGCTCCTTGTCTGCACGGTTTTATATATTCCAACAATGGTCGTTTACAGCTCGAATCAGCCCCTTATTAAAGGCTTCCGGGTTGTTATGGAGGAAAAAGTCTTTCTGCATATTTTTATTCCACGTATTTACTCTCAAAATGTGTTTTTTCCTTCCATTAAATGTGTATAGCAATGAATTGGTTAGCATGTGTTGCATGATTAAAGCATCAGTCAAGGTCTGCGTTTGAGGGCTACATGTAGAATAATATTAACATTGCCCACAATGCAACACTAAAAGCTAAATAATTTATATTTTCTGCACTGATTAAAATAAAGTCTAAAGTAAATTTATCAAGAGTTGAAAATGAAACTGTAACCCCTACACCTCTGTACTGAGTCCCTCCAGGAAGTAGTGATGTTACGATTGCAACTTTTAGTCCAGCTTTTCCACAAAAGTTTCCTGTATGCCTTTCTTTTTCTTATTACTGCGACTTGTTGTATCTTGACCAATTCCCTCAGCCTCCTTCTAATTTAACTTCATTTTTTGCACAATCTTTTGAAAAGCAAACCTGCAAGATTAAAACATGTGTGACGTGCTAAACGTAACATTTTCATTTTTCTTTTTAACTTTTCCAATAATCATTTGAGATGTTCTGTTGAATTTTCTTATATTATTCTTCTTTTGCACTTTGACAATCCTCAGGATATGATTGTATTTGTATAGGGGGCAATTTCAAGAAACTACATTTGCACTTTAAATGTGAAACTATGTTAAAATCCTGTCTTTTTATGTAAAGTTATGTGCAGCAATTTCAACTTTTTTATAATACAATCAAAAATAAAATTAAAAACGGTTTACAACACTGATGGCAACATTTTAAAAAAGATGTTGCAAATTCAATAATTTTAGGCCACAATAATCACAAAAATAATATCACAACTTCCTGAAGGAGCTGAATAAAGCGACTTTAGTTACATGTTTTTTCAACACTTGCCTTCAAGGCACGCTGCTTTGCAAGTCCCCCTGCTTCAGCACACATGATTTTAATTGATGGCTGATTAACAGGGTCTTTGTTGAATTGCAATCATCTGAATGGGTTGTGTTGAAGCAGGGGAATGTCCAAATCCTGCAGGTCAATGTGCATTGAGGACCTCAGTTGAGATACACTGAAATAGAGCAGATATTTTTTTGTTTTTCAGACGGTCGTTTGGCTCATGTCAGAGTTTACACCAGTAAGAACTAGTGATTGTCTAGATTTAATGTTTGCTTTTACTGCTGATGCACAGTGCAAATCAAAGGTTTGAATAGATTTGACATCATTCGACAACTGGTGTTTCTCGTTCACATTTTCTGCCATTAATTAATATCGGTGACATACCAACCTGCATGTTGAAATAAACGAAATAGATCTGGGGCTCACCAGGGGAATGTAGTCTTTGTTCTCGTTTTCACTCTCTCCTATTGAATCGCCAGACTTGCTGTGTGTTCGACACATGAATCCTTTTGCAGCTCGGGTCAGGAGGCGAGTCCTGCTGAGGGCCAGCCTGACGGAGGAGAGGTAAAGAGCAGCAAACATAGATGCTTGCTCTGAAAATTTCTCTGAGTTATCTATCCTTTTTATATAAGAACCAAGAGGAGAGGTAAGCAAGAAAAATACAAAGATTGAACATATTTGTAAAATAATAATGCAAGAATTTTACTTTTTTAAAGAATTTATCTTTTGTAATTCAAAGTTTCGCTGTATTTTTACTTATACATAAATCATTCCTGCATAAAAACAAGGAAAAATAAGCATTTTAATATGATTGGTATATACTTGTTGCCATAGAAACCTGCCATAAAGTTATATTTCTTGCTATTTTTCTTTCTAAATTTAAACTTGAGGAAAATAGAAATATCTATACCGTAGCTCCACAATATTTTATGCTAATTAGATGGAAACATTATATTTTTATCAAACAAGTGTTGAACTTTCAGCTGATCAGACTCCAGCTTTTTGGGAGCCGTTTCTCTATGCAAATTGTTATACTTTATAAATTTTTGAAATCTCAAAATAAATGCAACCAAATTGTGTTTTTCTTTTCTAACATTTTAAGGTATGTTTTAGGTGTGGCTGAAAAAAATCTAAAGAAGAACTTTGAAGCAAATAGAGGACCTAACAACCACAGCTAGTGGTTTCATTAACGACTTATTTTCTCCTTACCTGGAGAGCTCCAGATCAAGTTTACTTTAAAAGATAAAATAAAAATAAAAAAAATTTGTCTTGTTGGAAGTAAAGTCTTACAATGCAAAACTTTATACATAACTATTAAAGTGGTATTTCCTGCAGATAATCATGTTTTCTGAAATGTCTGAAAAAGCATTGCTGGAAGCAGCAGAATGTAATATTTGTTGAATGATTATAATAATTTTCTATTATATACAACTGGTGATGGATAAAATATATTCCTGGATACTTTGAGAGCATGTCTTACATGTTGAAATACATATTTAGAGCATTTTTTTTCTGGTCTGTCAGTAGTTCCATTCAGTAGTTCCATCATAAATATGCACAAAACTTTATCAATATTCCACAAATGTTGATAAAACACAATTTGAGACTCTCCCATTAAATAAAAAAACACGATTAAAATCACAAGTGAGTAAGTTTGTTCATGCCATACAACATTAAAAAACATTATCCTCCAACTACTGAATGCAGCTACGGTACATTTAAACACCAGCTGAACTTTAAATCACATACCTGGCAGAAAAAAGACTCTCCACCGATTTCTGTGATTGGTCTGAAGTAACAGACGGACTCCTTTGTGGGGCGACTTGGAGACAAAGAGGCAGACAGAAAATTTATCATCTTTCACCATCTGGTAATTAACAAAACTATGGCACAGTGACGACAGAAAACATTCAACACACTCCAGCATCTCTGTCCTCTCCAGGCGAAACATGTCTTGTTTGTATTTGCGCCTTCAGCGGATTCTCATATTACACATCGTCAGTTTGAGCCAAGATAAAAATTGTCGACCTCTGTTAACCTCTAGAAGAGTAGGAACTGTAATGGCAGTGATTTACAGTTTCACATTTGGTAGAAAATGCTGCTGTGTGAGGCTGGAAATGGCAACAACCACTCAGATGTTGCATGTCAAAGGTCTTAGTGGAGGAAAATTGAGGAATTGCAACAAATTTGCAGAGCGGCTGATGTGCTTACCCTCTGTGAAGCTGCATTTGTCCCAGCCGGCGGAGGAGGGGGTGCTGCATGGAGAGACGCCATCCTCTGCATCTGAAACGAGAATTAAAGTCATTTTCTAAAGAATCATTACAGAAGAATACATTTTTTCTGTGTTAGTTTATTTACAAAAACTCCAGCATCGAATAAGCCTGTCACTTTGTTTGATGTGGCCTCGGTTTGAAACCATTCACTCAGTTTGCTTGGTACTTAGACGGAAAATTGGAATTTCAAAGTCAGACGAGACAAAAACGATCTCGTAAACAAGAAATGAAACAATATCTTTCATTTAATTGTCAGCTTTCCAACATTTTGGTTTGAATTATAAAAACCTTAAAGCTCCTCCATATCCAAGCCATCTGTTTTTTGTTTTTTTTTAACCAGCATATGCTTGCGCATCTCTTGCCCACGTTAGCTCGTGCTGTTGCTATGCCATCACTGAGGATCCTTTTAAAAATGTGGTGTCCTGCTGCTGAAGATATTTATAAAACAGCTCACAAAGTTCTCTGAGAAACCCATACATCTGAAAGCTCTTTGCAGTTTTATGTGAAAGCAGGTTTAAACTGCTTTCACATGTTTGTTGTTTCAAACATGTTCACATATATGTTACACACTTACATTTTTACATGAAGGATCAAGAAAAAATTGTTTATAATTCTGAAGTGGAAAGAAAATGATGCATGGTTTTAAAAGTGTCACTTTCCTCAGACAATGGCCTAAGTCATTTTTGCCAAAAGGGATTTTTTTATGTGTGTTGTCCGTAAGACATTTCTATAAATAAGGAAGTTCATAAGGTTAAATCATTCTAAAAGAATTTCAGTGTAATTAAAAATGATTGAAAGTTGTTTAGACAAACAATTTATGCTTTATATAAGTTTGTATGAAAGAAAAATACATTATCGGTAAATTCTACTTCTGGTTCCGGTTACGTACTTCCGGTTCCGATTATGTACTTCCGGTATTCCGTTTTTGCTTCAAAACACAGGTTCACATGCAAGAGGCAGCATGGAAATGTTATCCAATGCCATCCACTCTGAATTGTCATGCAGGAACGCCTTTTCACCACGTTATTATGTTCACAAAGACAATTAAACAAGCTGCACCCTAAACTCCAGGGTCTTCATTAGTGGTTTAACTTGATGTCACCAACAGCTACGTTGAAAACACTACATTTTGTGTGGCCAAAATCACTTTTGGCAAAAAAAAAAAAAAAAAAAATCACTATTAGCAGTTTTATTGTTAAAAAATTGCCATATGAAGTCGTATTTCCATTTTACACGAGGCATGCAAGGACAGGAAGTTGCTCAGGTCAGATGAGAACAAAGGTGAATTTTTTGGCCTTCAAACCAAATTCATAACAAACATTAATAATAACATCACCAATGAAAATCTTCATTTGTATGCTGATGTTACATACAGTTATGTATAGATCGAATGTATAAATTGAAGGTTTTTAATACTGTAGAGGTAGATTTTAATGTTTTAAACCTATTTTAAAAACTAAATGTTTGTTACACTCAAATTGGAAATCAACAATCAATCTCTCCCCGTCAGGTATTTTATTCATGACTGCATCTCCATCAAGTCTCACATTCGATTATCATCCAAAGGACTACATTTAGATTGGTGTTATTTTTAGAATCTTGTCCTGCTTGACATTTCAGACTAAACAGGATTTGTTGAGGCCACTTTCATGCCTGTGCTTGATTATGGTGATGTGCATGCTTCATCACAAAGCCTTGAAAAACAAATGAAGCCACGTACAGTAAGGCGGGAGGACGTCTTCGGCTTCCTCTGACATGCCGCCGGACTGAGAACGGCCGAGCCTGATGGAGTACCCTCTGTTCTTCCTGCTCCCGGATCGAGACCTGGATCCCCTCTTCAGGCCTGTACCTTCAAGACAAATGGAAGTCATTACATCCTTGCATGGCTCTGAAGAGTGCAAACAACACAGCAGATGTTTGGGGTTTTTTTTCCAAACTGATTTTCACAGTTAAAACTAAGAAAAATGTACAACTTAACTTCAACCAATCCCATATTTACAAAATCAAACAAATTTGGTGTTAATGTCAGTTCTGAAGCCGGGTTGATACCTGGAAACTTTTTCTAGAAAACTTAAGATTATAACAGCACAAACTAAATGTTTTGTTGCACAAACCATCTCAAATGCAACACAGCTGTTGATTTTGGTTGACCTTTCATGACCTCTGGAAACATTTATGAGTATCTTTAAAATGATAGCGACACAAACTAGATTCTTGCTGCACAAATGCAGCACAAAATGTTTGACACCAGCTTCATTTAATTTGAAGAAAGTGGAAGGGGTGGGGGGACAAAGGGACTTCACTCAGGAGAATTAGAGCCATGTAACTCACCCGCATTAATGCATTCAACATATGTTGGCAAATACTCATTGGTGTCCAGGTCAATGGGGACAAATGCTGTGTATTTGCTCAGTATATTGCAGGCTTTGCTAGTGTGAATAACGTAAACCTGGTACTTCCTGCCAGAACCTGGAAATAAAAAAAAAAGCATACGATAACTACAAAAACCATGATGTATTAAGTAACATTATATGTCATGACTTTTTACTTCTACAAAATATACACAATAGAATAATTAATAGAATTGGAAAACCTCATCCTTTGACATTTTTAATTTTTTTTCCCAGTTGGGTCAAACGAGTTTCTAAGCTTACCTTGTTCTATCTCGGACTCTTTATCGGCCATGTGCTCAAAGTCGTGTATGATGGAGCTGCCGGCCAGGTGGTGAAACGTCTCGTTCCACAGCTCCTCGTGAACCTTTTCCTCACGTTCCCGGCCGCTTAGAAACGGCTCGATGTCAAAGACCACCTCCCACTTCATAGGCTGCCCACACAGCAATCCCGACACCACTGCTTTACAGTCTCCTTTGTGATGGCTGGTGGTCCCCAGATGTGATATGTGGGTCTCTTGAGGGGTTTCTGCTTGACACATCTGGTGGCCATATCCATCTGAAATATCAGAGGAGTAACATTTCAATGCATGAAAGCAGATTTAGGGATAAACTACCGTATTTTCCGCACTATAAGGCGCACCGGGTTATAAGATGCACCTTCAACAAATGGCCTGTTTTAAAAACGTTTTTCATATATGAGGCGCACTGCATTATAAGCCGTATAGAATAGACGCTTCAGTTTGGGTTGCCAATTTGTTCCGCACTGTTATTCCGCACCCACATTTGTAAAGAAATGTTCCCAGAGTACTTTATATAGTATCTGCCCCAGTAGTTGTTTCACTCATGGTGTTGGTGTTGCAATATTGTGCTAAACTGCTTTCTGGGTAACACAGACCAACCGACACGCTGCCGCCGCAGCCTCTGTCTCTATTTATGTGTGATTTTAACTGCATTTCTTGTTTACTGGAAATAACACAACTGCAAAATTGTGTTTTTTTCCTAAATTAGTGGAATATTAACAAAGTCTACTTAATGTAACTTTATTCAGGCATTGGCAACCCACTATACCCACTATGCCAATGCCAGAGCCCCTTTTACTTGGGGTTCTGCATATATACATCCTATTTATGGGACATTTTAATCTGCAGTTTTACAGAAGAGCTTTGGATTCAATACTTTGGTGAACTGTGCAAAATTATAATTTTTTTTCTTTCATCCTCTTCACATTCAAAGTTGCTTAAAGTACTAAACATTGGGTTTTTAATAGAAAAACGTATAAATTCTGCCCTAAATTGACAGACTTAAACGAACATATTTTTGACACATTGTCTGACATAAAGAAAACATTTCCCTCTAATCCAGAAAGGCTGTGTTTGTGTTCTCACCTGTGTCTCCAACGCTGCCAACGGAGGGGCTGTCCGTGGATGATCTGGACCCATCATCCCCAGCAGGGTTGCGAGCCACAGGCACCCCGGTGCTGTCGCTTGGCTGAGGGCCATCCTGTAGCTGGGGTTGGGGATGAAGCTCAGAGTCATCCTCCTGCTGCGGAGGCGGCTTGTGACCGGCGCCAGGTCGCCCTCTGAAGGACGAGCCGCACAGACCAGCCAGCTGTGGCTAACACCAGAAACCCCAGGTGCCGTTATTGGGTTGATAAAGCGCGATACAGCATCAGTCCATTATTATTCAGATCATTTCTGTGAGCTCAAACAAGCTCTGTGGGATCTTATCAAGGGATGTTGGAGAGGGAGACTCTGATGGTAATTTTTAATTAAAGAAAAACAAATGCCCATAACCTGTCTGACGCCCAAAATTAGAAATTCACAGAGACTTGCTCAAGTATTTCTATAATTTGAATTTTACAAGCACAAACTTTAGTTTATAAAAACAACAAAAACTTATTTAAAATATGAATAATGAGATCTTAAAAACAAGACTATTTTCAGTATCTCAAAATTATGCACCATTTCTTTTATTGTTTGCCATATAAAAGCCCGATAAAACACACCAAACGATGTAATTGCAAGATGACAAAATGCACAACGTGAATACTTCAGCACAGTATTTTCTTGATTTATCTGAGGCTCGCTGTGTGCCAAAACACAAACTAGACAGATAAATGGAGGCAGTCTGACAGACGGATTGTTTATCCTGCTGAGAAGTTCAAATGCCCCAAGGTTTCCATATCTCATGACCTCCTTCAATTCAAATAAAGATTTGCCATACCTATTCATTAAGTCTGATTAAGACAGGATTCTTCAATGGGATTTACCTGGAGCAGAGACGCTTCCTCCTGTTAATTCTGTTTAGTCATGGCAACTTGCTTCCTGAGTTATTCAAACCTAATTGTGATTCATTAATTTTGCCCTTAATTACTGAGAAGGACACATTAGTCTCTTCTTGATTATACTCCAATCCAGACAGGGGTCAGGAAACTCCCTTAGCTGCCAACTCTTTCTGAATTCGAATATCATTTTCTACTTGACAGTATGACGACTCCATCATTAGATAAATCCACAATCTGCTGCTTTAATTACATACTAGCGCTTTATTTTGTGTGTCGGATACAAGCAGCAAACACTAATCAGATGTAGGGAAATGGCTGACCTGTTCTATCGGTAGCTTTCAGCGACAGGTCATACCTGGCAGTCGTTCTTCCAGTGCATTTCCTGCTCGGGGCTCATCTGGCCTGTCAGGTCCTGGACTTTGCTCCTCCTCAGGGGATTCTTGGGCACCACAGAGTTGGGGTCACTGGGAGTGAAGGATTTCTTTGCTGGGTTGTAGTCCATGAGCTGGTTTGTGCTGTACGCACGTCTCCTTGGTGATGTGTCATCTAAGTTCAAAAATGTATAGTTATTACATCAGGAACCAATGTTACACTTATGTACCAATAATAATTAAGTCTACAGGGAATTTTAATTAATACATAGTTCCATATATAAGCAGGTATAAGTTTATGCAAGGTAGGGTCCCAAAGAAGGCTGCACAGTGGCGCAGTTGGTAGAGCTGTTGCCTTCCAGCAAGAAGGTTCTGGGTTCAATTCCCGGCCCTGGTCTTTCTGCATGGAGTTGTGCATGCATGGGTTTCCTCCCACAGTCCAAAAACATGACTGTTAGGTTAATTGGCCTCTCCAAATTGCCCCTAGGTGTGAGTGTTTGTGTCCACGGTTGTGTGTCTCTGTGTTGCGCTGAGACAGACTGGTGACCTGTCCAGGGTGACCCACCTCTCACTCAGAATATCAGCTGGGCACCAGCAACCCACCCCACCAAGAGACAAGGGTGTAGAGAAAATGGATGGATGGTAGGGTCCCAAAGAAATTGGCTATAAGTTCTTACTTGAATATTATTTATATTCATAAAAATATAAATATTTTTATCCTGTTGACATGTGAAGAAGGTGACTCAGTGTTTTTTAGCTTATTTGATCAAATTGTATTGATACTGTTAATTTGGACTCACTTAATTTGGACTGTATCTGACTTGTATATAAAGAGTATATGTCTCATATATACGTAATACTAGAGTAGACATTTTACCAAATACTTTTTCACTCTTGAGAAATTTCTCGGATGGCTACTTTTAACTTTTGGAATAAAAATATGTTGAACCAGTGCTACTTTTACTTAAGTGTGATTCTTAGGCTGTTCTATACCTCTCTGACCCATGAGTAAACTATTATTTAAAGTAAAAATTCCTGCACTTTGTGATAAAAACAAAGGGAAATCCGCTTGTGCAGTTTCTACCTGTGAGGTCTGGCTCTGTGATGACAAGGCCGCCCTCTGCCACGACGTCCTGGTAGGAGTCATGCATGGTGCCGCAGGGTGTTTCCCGGTGGGACCCCTGACTGTCCGCCCCCGTCTTCCCCACCTCCTCCTCTTGTGAGTGGTAAAACACCGAGCTGGCTGACTCAATGGATCGCATCATGCTGTATCGCCTCCTTTTATCCTGTTGAGATGTGAAGCGGGTGACTCATCCCATTGAGTGGTTTTTAGCTTATTTGATCAAGCAATTCACAAGGCTTCATTTATTTATTTTTCCATTCAGAGAATATTTGTCAAGGACTTCCGCTTGAGATTTACCTTCAAACTGTTTTGTAGTAACAGCCATTTTACAAGACAACCAACCAGAAACGGTTGCTTTTCTGACCCACTGGTGCATTAACCTAATCGTTACCCTTCAACAGGTGTCTTACAGATTTGGGGTTGTCGTGGTAACGGGTAGTGTCGCACACCACGCTGTAGCCAATCAGACTGTCTCCTGGAAAGAGGAAGGTGTTGCCGACAGGGGAGAGCAGCACCTCTTTGGTTTCAGGAAAGAGCCATTCGATGGAAATGTCACTGAGTACCGGGGACATGGTTTTCTTCAGCGACTTTATCATCTGTGGAGTAAAAACAGAGAAATAACACAGCTTCTTTCTGATAGTTTCACAGAGGGTGTCTCACATATGATGTCTTAATCGGTATCAGTGGCAGGCACTTGATGTATTGAAATGGCTGCATAATGGCTCTCCGGTGGCCTTCAGAATAACTATAGATGTCATTATGAGTGACACTCCAGGCTGGAAATGAGTACCTTGGGCTGCAGCCTCTCTCCATCAGCCAGGAATTCAGCTGTTCCTTTGGAAACAGCCGCCAACCCCTGCACCAGCCTCCGGCACGCATTTTGTCCAATGCCGAATGTGAAACATCTGCACAGAAACATTAAAGGCAGCACCTTCAAGGACAGATCAGGAGATTTTTCAGCGTAGCAACAGATGTCTTCACAGGATGGGTGCACATTGAGACACAGAGTTGGAAAAATATCTTCTTGAGGTTTTCCAGGTTTTGTCACATTAGAACCAAAATCCTTGATGTTTTATATGGGATGAAGGACAAAATACGTCGTTTCCAAACTTCCCAACAACAAATAAAATTCCAAAATAGTCACTACAAATACAGGTGGAAATTAGCCTGGTAAAAACCAGCCCTTTGTTGTTTATTTTGCACAGATTTTTTTCTCCTCTATTGAGTACACAGTAAAAAATGCCAGTGTTGAATTAACACCCAAAAGTATCTATATGTGTTCAAGTCAGCTGGTGTTAAAGTAACACTTTTGAAAGTGTTAAAAGATTGACACCCATTTTTTTGTTAAATTAACATTGGTCTATAATACTGAAATGTGTTTAAGAAAAGTTTGATTTGATTGATATTGGCACCTTGTGGGTCAATTAGTTACTTTTTCAATATCACATTATGTTTTGTGATCAACACTACACTGGTATTACTTTTAATATATTTTAACACCAACACCGTTTTAGTGTTAATGTGACACTCTGTAGTATTGAATTTAACACCAGCTGACTTGGACACATATACACACTTTTGGGTGTTAATTCAACACTGGCATTTTTGTTTCCTGGAGGCATGGACTCAGTTGAAGTTTTAAACTTTACCCAGTCGCTAACGTTTGTCTGTGACATATGCAATGTGTCAGTTCAACACTATGAAGTGCTGAGCTAAAAAAGATGGTTGTTAATATTAATTCAATATTTGGAAGCGTCCAACACGGGCTGAACGACTTTGTTCACTTCCTCCATTGCCATTGCTAAAACTATTCAAACAAATTGCAATCATAAAACAGCACCAAAAAGAAAAGTGATGTTATCGTTCACAACTTCTTCTTTTCACAGATTGGTCTGGTAGAAAATCAATCCAGGCCAATGCGAGAAATTCCTTACAGATCAGTGAAGGGAGATGAGAATTGTCTGAGTAAATGAATGCAAATTCCACTTTCTTTTATTTTTATTTGTGAAAAAAGGAAAATAAAATATGTATTATTCTCACTTCCACTTGTGAATATGCCTAATGAGTATGAATACATCTGCAAAGGTTTGGAATTCAAAGCATAATTTCATTTTTCATCAGGACTAAAGTTCCTTCCAGGTCTTACAGTTGAGTGAAATATGTTTTTTGTTGCATAACACAGTCAATATCTCAAAAATGGATGGGTCAGTTAATTGCATTGCACCAACACTCGCCTTTTGAATTTTTAATGACATAAAGCATTTGCTGATTAGAGCGAGTGTGTCGCTTTCCATGCGGTTTAGATCCTGACTTGAGTCTTTTGCAGATTCATCCTTGTTTGATCTGGTCTCTGAGTGGCTGTGCTGATTTGTAAGCATAGAGTGATAATGACCTGGGAAGTGTTGATGAGTTGGCCGAGCTTTCCGCACCTAATGCAATTATCCAGGGGCAGTCATCTATTAAAAGGGGACGACAAAAGTCAATTATTTCCAGGAAACGACTCTGGACGGGGGATTTCACAGCGTGAGTCTTAAATGCAAGCGGCAAAATAAAACGACTTCCTGGAGCGCTGCAGATTTGTTGTGTCATCAGGGCTCCCTGCAAGTTGACAGATGGAGCACATGCTGGTTTCTTATTCCTTCATTCTAGCATTCGTGCAGCTTTGTTGTGGCTGAAAGCTGCACAGATGTTTCCTCCAGGACAGATTTGTGATGTTGGATGTTTAACAGAGGTAAAACGGGCTCCATGTTCCCACATTTCATTTTAAAAGGATTACACCATTGTGGCCTGGTTTACATTTCAGCACCTAGATAAACCCACACTACTGATTTTATTTTGTGAATAAGCCGTGGATTTGTCTTTTGGAGCATTAGAAGATGATGTGTTATTTGATTTAAATCTGCCTTAGCTCTACGTTTTTAAATAGCATTACAAAATTGATTGCAAAAGTATTCACACCCCTTTAACTTATTCAGATTTTGTCACATTACAACTAAGACATCAATATATTTTATGAGGATATTAAGTAATAACAAATCATTTTAAAGTATAAAGTAAACAACACATGGTTTTTGACATTTTTTGAGAGTTGAAAAATTGGAAAGTATGTTTTTGTGCTTTGCCCTATTTATTCTGAAACCTCTAAATAAAATCCCCTGCAATCAGTTGCCTTCAGACGTACTAAACAGGGCTTATTTTGTTAGTCCAAGTATAATTCCTGTTGTTCTGTGAAGATCTCAAAGGTTTTTCAGAGAACATTAGTGAGCAAACTGCATTAAGATTAAATAACAGCAAATGGAGACGCTTTAGGTTTAAAATTATAAACCAAGTTTTCCCCATCTCAGAGAGTACAGTCCCATCCATCGTCTGAAAATGAAAAATGTATCACATAAACAAAAACCCAAAAGACATTAAATGTTTGAATTCTCAGTTTCCTATTAGTCATAAGGTGACAGAGCAAATATGTGGAATAAATTTGTCTGGTTAGATGCAAGCAAAACCCTAAAATACTGTGTGGCCAACAGCTTAACTACAGTATGTAATACTTGTACTCGATTAAGAGTTGCACAATTTCTAATATTTTTACTCAAGTAAATGTAAAAGGTATCTGTCCAAAAAAATCACTTAAGTAAGAGTAGAAAGGCATTTGGTAAAAATGCTACTCCAGTACTGAGTACCTGATCGAAAGAAATAAATCATTTAAGATTAAAAAATATTACACAATCAGAGAGACCAAAATATAAATCTATGTCAAAATGTTATTTTGATGACCAAAATGAAAATTATTTATATAAAAAACATGATTACAAAATAACAAAATCAGGCATAAGGAACATTTTTCCAAATCAGTTTCTTAAAAAACAAAACAAATGAAACTTTAACAAAACTGCTGATATGTAGTTTTTGTTAAACATTATGCTGTGAAGTTTTGGTCAAAATAAGTTTGTTCTTCATTCAGTGAAGTTACTTACAGCAGGTAGAAAATCCAGAAATTTTCCTCAAGTAAGATTACCAATACTTCAAACCAAAATAACTCAACTAAAAGTAAGGTACAGCATAGTGAAAGCAGTCCTAAAAGTATATTTTTCTATAAAGTTACTCAGGTAGTGGCAGCATCATGCTGTGGGTACACTTAAATTTTGACATTCATTTATCATTTTTTGTCTTTCTTTCTTCTAATTATGCGACTACCCAGTGCTGTGTGTTTTGTGCAAGATCCCAAAAGAAACAGGTCAAAGTTTGTAACTGTAATGAGAGAAAACATGTGAAAGTACAAAGATGTGTGAAGGTGTGAAGCACATTTTTGATCAAACATCAAGGTTTCTACAGCCCAAGACAGCTTTAACAAGAAAGCCTGATGTTACACAATATAGACAACGTTTCCAACAGCATAACGTATTGATCTGAGTCACAAAAGAAGATGTGTTGACAGTGATACTTGCCTGATATATCGCGCGTGGCTGCGGACCAGCTCAATAACCTTGCCTGTGTTGCTGACGGCTCCGTCTGTGAGCAGAAAGAGCAGCCTGGGGTGACCGCTGAACGTGGGCTGCCTCACAATCCAGGTGAGCGGCGCCAGCATGTTGGTGCCGCCCATGTCGGCTCTCATCTTCCTGATGTAATCACAAGCCTGCGCCAAGGCCTCCTGGATCATGAGGATGAGGAGGAGTTGGTGAAACAGAGAATCCTATTCTCACAAAGAACACGAAACAGAAACACCTCTATTCCCTTACATACAACCGAATGCACTCTTTTAATTAGCTGAAATAAAAACACCAAATCATTAATGATTAAAAGTTATGAGTGTAAAACACATTAAAGTAGAATAGAGGAACTGGTGTCGTTGTTTATGTAACAGACATGTTTCTGATGTTTTGTCATTTTTTTCTTCCTTTATTGTGAGGTAAACAAAACTAACAAGAATAGATAAACAGACTAAAATAGATACAAAACGTGCAAAAATATTACATAATAATCATGCACAGTACGGTATGTGTGTTGTTTGATATGGTAAATAAAATAAAATAATCATCAGGAATAAACTTGTGTTTCGGCCCCTGGCCTCTTGAATATGTCCAGGTTCCCTTTTTGTTATGGAGGATCAGCTGTGAGAGCACAGCTTCCTGATTGGCTGCCTGAAGGCTGCAGGAGAGCAGCTACACCATTTGTCCAGCAGCTACACCATTTGTCCAGCAGAGGATTGGCAAGCCAATCAGACGTAGATGAGGCCCACCTGCACCATATAAAGGCTCCTGAATCCAGTCCTCCAGTGCAGCAGCTAGTTGGAAGAGGTTTTGTGAAGCTGTCCCCCCTTGTTTGGTGTTTCCTACTGCTTTGGGCAGTTTTTGAACTAATTTGGTCTTGTTTGTTCCTGCTTGTTCAGTTGAGCAATTTTGACTTTACCCAGTTTAATTACACAAGGTAGAACAGTGGTGGGCAACTCCAGGCCTCGAGGGCTGGACTCCTGCAACTTTTAGATGTGTCTCTACTTCAACACACCTGAGTCAATGAGGTCGTTAGCAGGACTCTGGAGAACCTGATTGCATTGAGGGGGTAATTCAGCTGTTGGATAAAAGTGTGTTGGACCAGGGAGACATCTAAGAGTTACAGGACATCAGCCCCTGAGGACCAGGACTGTCCACCCCTGAGCTAGAAGCTTGTATTTGGGAGACTTGGTGCTTCACTTAGCATTCCCTTTGTCTATGTGTTGTTGTTTTTCGTTTTTTCCCCTTTTGTGTTATTTTGAGTTTACTTTGAATTGACTTTTGTGGGCATATGGTAACTTTAATTTGCACTTAATCTTGAGTTTGTTAACCCCTTTTGTTTTACATGAGTTGGGTTAAATTGTGTTGTTTTGTGAAACTTTCTTTTGTAATATATTTTACATTCCACTTGTTACTGTGGACACATTTTATTTTATCACCACTGGACCCTGAGGCCTTGAGGGTGTAACAACTGGAAATGAAAAAAGTAGAAAAATGTTAAATAAAATAATGTACTTAGATGCAGTAATTGATTGTTATTACTATCATTATTATTAAATTAATTTTAGCAATAAAAGTAGTATTTAATAAACCAAAATGTGGAACCACACAGTGGCGCCCCCAAGTGGGGGGGGCAGGAGTTTGAATGCCCCCCTCTTGAAAAATGTTGGCCACCCACAGGCTTTGGTTGGGTCACACAGGAGTGCCAGTCATCCATCTTTAATATTTTGAACACTGATAAAAGTCCAGGAAAGTCTGCATGACAGCTTGCAAATATAAATAGGCTGATTCATGGTCGCTATTACTAAAATAAAAACCAAGAGAATTAACTTGCTAACATAAATTCATCTACCTCTCAACACACATTTTATCAGAGAAATAAGCCATCAGCGCTACAACTCTAATTAAAAGGTGGTTATTTTGTGTGTATGAGTGAAAAATCCCTCCAACATAAACTGCTGTCTTATTTGAGCTTCAGACCTGAGTCACCCATTGTAACAAAAACTGTTGGCATGCAGTCCTCCAAGCTAAAAGACAAACAGTTTGCACTTGCTGATTTAGATCTTAGCATCGATGTTAATGCCATTGATCTGCTCTCTTCTCTGGATTTGTGTCACTGGCATTAAAGAAACAAGAGTCTCCTGGGTAAATTCATGCTGATAACACAGAATGGAAGCAGTTGACTCCACCTATGAGAAAGTCTTCTATTGAGAAAAATGTTTAACCTTGTAAGTTATTTAATTTAGCCCTAAATTGTACTCTTTAAATTCTTAAAGACCGGTTGTCATGTTACATTTTATCAAACTGTTTACTCCTGAATTGCTGAACCACAACTTTGTTTCAGGTAATTGCAGTACATGCCTGCATTGTATACTTTTACCTCCTCGTAGTTCTGGCTGGTTGTGAAGAGAGATTTGAACATGGATCCAAATCCAATGATGTTGAAAAGGCAGCCAGGCACCAAACTCTTCAGGATAACCACCATGGCGTCCTGGAAGAGAAAATCAAGAGCCAATTTGGATCTTAAAACTAAAAACTGTCATCACTCATCTGTAAATGTTGCACTGATAAGTGAGCAGCATCACACCTTGTCATTTCACCAATCACTGCCTCTTCACCAGCTCAAGGGCAGTTTCTGAAATAATACCACTTAGCTCCACTTTCATTCAGGTGAGCATCGCCAAGGCTGCATTGACTCGAACATGAATATGACTCAGAATTCAATTGCATTTAGAAAAGGAAAGAAAAAGAGCTTCAAAGAGGAAGGTTTCAGGTTTTTTGAGGATCTTTTAAAAGATTTGTGGAAAATTGTCATTGTATCTCTGTCAAACCCACTCAGACAGTGTCGTGTCTGACAGATCCAATAAAAGATCAAATGTGAGTTTGTTAAAAAAAATAGCAGATGGCATCACCAGTCAAATAACAAATGTTTAAAGAAAACCACATAATAAATAAAAGTTGCAGAATTCCTCGAGTCTGGCTGAGAATATTCATTAAACCTGATGCAACCTAACAGAACCTGCTAACAAACTGGATGGATGGATGGATGGATGGATGGATGGATGGATGGATGGATGGATGGATGGATGGATGGATGGATGGATGGATGGTATAATATCCACAGGCCACAGTTGTACACAACTAAAACAGCTGAAACACTGAGCGTATTTAAATCTCAAATTAAAACCAACCTGTTTAGAGTTTCTTATGGATAAACTGAATGTTTTTATTTTTACTTTTAATAATGTTTTTATCTTTTTAAATCTTTTTCAAACTCTGACTCTTTCTGTTTTTATTTTAAATTGTTTAAAGTAATAATGTTATTTTTTAAAATCTTTTTCAAACTCTGTCTCTTTCTGTTTTTATTTTTATTTTAAATTGTTTAAAGTAATAATGTTATCTTTTTAATCTTTTTCAAACTCTGTCTTTTTCTGTTTTTATTTTTATTTTAATTGTGTAAAGCACTTTGAAATGCCTTGCTGCTGAAATGTGCTATACAAATAAAATTTGATTGATTGATTGATTGATTGATTGATTGATTGATTGATTGATTGATTGATTGATTGATTGATTGATTGATTGA